>VDFB02070983.1:0-43244 GCA_007258455.2 Sequoia sempervirens
GTGTATGTTATGAATTAGGTTGGAATCAGGGTCAAATTGAGATTCTATCACTGCCATGCAATCAGTAGTTGCATTCTACTCTTTTGGGACCATTTGGATATTGAAGGCTTCAAAGCTTTCAATTAGGTCCCAAAATCTGTCTATAAGATCTCATGCAAACATTCTTTGCTATGAAGACTCATCGAACTTGATAGACTATTAGCTCAGAGTCTCTGAACACCATTATTTGCTTAACTCACATTTGCTCTACAAGACTTAGAACTTGCACAAGCCCTCATAATTAGGTTCATTATTTGAACAGACAAACTAAAAGCAAAAAGATATGAGTGTATTTTCATTAGATGGGGATATCAAACATATCCTGGCTCCTTGAAACCAAATTTACATCTTGCTCCATCAAAATGCAGTGTCCATAGCTTTGAGGCATGATCATCCTCAGGTTCCTTCATGACCTTCAGAATCACTTGATCCTTATCATAAATGACATAGGTTCCTAATCCGGTGGCATGATAATTGTCGAAAGGATCATTGTTTATGAGTTCACTCAAGAGGACCTCTTCTTTGTTCATTTGGTCTCTAGTCTCCTCATCCTCTAGTAACTTAGTACAATACATATCATCATTGGTGATAGAGGTATGAGTAGCCTCAAAATTGATCATGGATTCATCTACTACCTATTCTGAATGCAAAGGTTCAAACACTATCTTCATTTAGCTCCATGCTTGGTCTTGAGGATCAAGTGTGACCAATCTAAGGAAAGATATCTGCCTATCTTGAAAGTGAACTCCTAGGATAAGCAAAGACCAAACATGGGAGAAACGTCTATGGTCGTGGTATTATGTGGAACTGTGATACTAGGGTAGGAGAACAAAGTCAAGGGGAGGTTCTTGATGACACCTACAGTTTCAGCCTTAATCCCATCAAGTTGCATAACCCCTCTATTTAAAGGTTCATAGCTTAGAAGTCCTAAGGCTTTAGCTATTTGCTTGGGCATGACTATAGTACTGGCACTAGGGTCAATCATAGAATTGTGCAACAACTTCTTTCCCACAATGAGAGTGAAGAAGAAGGGTTTTGGTTTAGGCTTACCTTTACTTTTAGTAGAGGCTTCTTCTCCATTGTTTGTGAGGACTTTGGCTTGAGATGGAAAATCAATGGCCTTTCCTTTGGATGGTTTCTTTGTTGGCTCCGTGCTTGCATCTTCCAGTAGTTACTTCTATAGCAATGACTTATGCTTCAGAATAGCTAAGATATCCCAAAGAGATACATTAGCAAAGGATTTCTTCAATTGTTCCACCACATTGAATGGCAGTAGATTTAAAGACTTTTATTCCTTAGACCTTGTTATAACAATCTCCTTGTGTGGTTGAGATTGTTGTGCAATTATGGAGGTACTATGAGCTTGGTCGAGAACACTTTTGGGTTGTGGAATGATCGGTTCACTTGTGAATCTTCTCTTTGAGTGAGTGTTATAATCTGATTACACTTGTGGGGCCTTTGATGTGGACGCCTCATTTATAAACACCACTTTTTCTTCTTCCATCAATGAGACGAGCGCGTGGTCGAGAGATATATTTGTTTCTTGCTCCAAGCACATCCCTTGCAGTTGTGTGGTGAGTACCATGTTTTCCATTTGTGGAGAGGAATATACATAACCTCCTAAATCTGACACCACGCCTTGACTGCACTGTTTCGCCACTCTTTGTTGTAAATTTTCACGCGGACAATTTCGGGGCATTTGTACTTTGTTGTAGGGGAAGCACCAAGGATTGATATCATCAATGAGATTATTCTGCCCCACTACCGGTTCTCTGATTGAACTTGGGTGAACATTTTGCAATGGAGTAGGCACCAACACCATCTAATTGCTTGTCTAAGCTTGTGGATTCATGCGCACACCTCCTTGGAATTGATTTTGCTGGTAGGAAGATCTTTTCCCTTGGTAATTTTGGTAAGCTAGCTTCAAAGGCATGGATTGGTTCTTCTTGATGGTGGTTATTTCATTTGAGATGTTCAACAACAACTCCTTGACATTTCTCATCTCATCTTTTAAAGGGTCAGACGTAGAAGAAACGTTTTACAGTGTGCTTAGATATGTGTACATAGATTAGGGAGGAGCAGATGCATTGGTAGAAGTTATCTCTTGAGTGAGAATCGACAACTCTACAAATATAGGCATAGCAGGCCGAGGCGGTAATTTTTTGTCATCGATCAAATTATTCTTTTCCTTAACAACAATGTTATATGTATATGGCAAGGTATTCCCACCAAGGGATTGGATCATCACCAAAATGTCGATGTTGAGAGACTTTAGATAGAACATGAATGCCAAATCTATAGGCAAACAGATTGCTAGCTAGATCCTTTGCTAATTTGTGTGAAATTGGGCATTAAAGTTGGTCATGGCCTTCTAAGGATCCCACTTTATGGTTTCCAGCTACTGAAATAGTGAAGACCAATCTCCATTGTTTGAAAATCGCTCGTAGAAAGGATCTTTGAACTGATCTTAGGTACCAATAGTATTGCCTCCCAAAGTGCGGTACCAATCTAGTGCCTTGCCTTTGAAAGAGGCTACGAGAAATCTCAATGCTACATTTTGATCAGTTACACTATGCACCAAACACACATATGCTGAATCTTGCAGATGTTTAGATGGTGTCTTCGAGCCTTCCCCGATGAATTTTGGTAAAGATTTTAAAGTAGAGGTTGGGATAGGAGCCCAAATGATAGGGCTATTGGTACTATGAGATGGATTATGGTGTCCCATGCCATATAATTTCTCTTAATTATTAGCAACATGGTTGGTGGAGGGGTCAAGACGTTTACTAGACGAGTTCTTGTTCGTATTGTTACCAGCAGTGGCACTAGCAGGCTAGTGGTGTTCATTGTTTGGGATCTAGTAACAGGTCTATGGCTCATACTCCCATGTTAAATTTAGATACATTCAAGAAAGTCCCACTGGGCGTGCCAAAATAAGAACTATTGATGCCTAAAATTGTTTAAATAAACAACCTTATGGGAAACTCAGTTAATGGGGGACCAATTGTGCTAAACTAAGTAACCTCCATGTTTTTAAAGAAGTTGGCTCCTTCTATATTTGGGGGTTTGGAGTGGGAAAAGGAAGTAGATATATTAAAATAAGATTTAATCTAAGGCGATGTGCCAAGAGTTAAGCATGGGCACGTGAAATCTTCCTTTCAAATGAGATTTAAGGGCCCATTCAACAATCTACATGTCCGAAAATAACATAAAGCATAAATGAAAAACCTAAGGAGTCTAGCAAAAAACATAACACAACTTACATACAAATTTACTAAACAAGAAGAGTTCAAGACATGATTTGGATCAACAAATTTATATTGAAATTATAAAATTCTTACAGATAAACTACCAAGTACAAGAAATAGTATAGTATAATTTCTTATTCATTAACTAAGAAACAAAGAGGCTGAACAATATGGCACAGTCTGTGAGTCTTAATACAATAATAAAAAACAATACAAAAAGGCCTATAGTCTTTTAACTTGTTTCTATGATTTTTGAACCCTTTTATCAAGAGTCGAAGTAGTATATATAGATCACCCACCGCCAGAGAGCTAGTAACCGAAAAGATTCTCAAGCACGAGCAATGATGTCCATCGCAATGACTCTCTAAGGCGGTTTCAATAGAAAGATTCCAATACATAGCACATAGTTGCCTTTGAACAAGATGCACTCCTCAACAAATGATAAATGTGGGCTCAGTGTGGAAGCAACGAAATTCCCATGAAGACATGTGTTGCCCACCCTTAGAGTTGGTTAGAACGCATGGCAAAAGGGTGAGGCTCAACATTCATTCTTCCCTTCCTTGCAATCAAATTCTCTGTGGAGAAGACACGTGGAGAAGTCTTCGTTTCAAGCATCAATTGTGAGGTTCGCCAAAAGGTTTCCCGCAGAATGATGCAATGTGGCATGTGGGTGAAGCTTAATAGAGAAGCAAGGGAGAGAGGGCTCTCAAAGGCTCGAGCTATTGACATGTGGTGAAATGGACGAAGGCACTTCAAAATGGGCCTGAAGATATTCAAACATATGAGGCGCAGGCTGGGGCCGATGCAAAATTATCAATGATCACCAAGAGGGAGCTTGAGGGATTTTAATCCACAATTACAATGCAACCATTTACAACCATTTAGAGGGTATTTTTCATACTCTATATCCCACTTCTAAATTCAATCTTAAAGTCCTATTTCAATGCACTCATGAAGACCCTTTATCAAATTTTGCACAAATTTAAGAAAACATGATATATCTACATTGAGAACTCATTTAAGCAACTTTCATTAATTTACTAAATATAAAATATAATACATACCAAACAAAAATATTTATTAAAATAAGTGTAAACTTTAATATATTAGATGAAAAGATTAGCAATCTTTTAATTTCAAATAAAATACTCTTACTTATTCTATCATAAATACACATCTAAATATAAATAATTTTTACTTAATTTTATTTCAATTAATATTTAAACTATTATTTTTTAATTAATTAAAATTTACTTATATTTATGTGATACTTCTATTAAAAATAGAGTAAAAGATACCTCTCAATTCTTCATATCAGTTAAGTTCATATTGGATAGCAAAATAAAATTGTAAATGATTTTTTCTCCTTTAATTCTTTGCTTTCATCTTGGATCATAGAATCTGATCCAAAACGTTGAAGGAAAAATTCTCACACAATCTTATTAGAAACCATTGAATAAGATATAAAATCTTTCAAAATAAAATAAAATAATTGAATTTTTTTATCTTACGAAAATATTAATAAATAAAATAATATTTATTAGTTCCACCTAAGGAGTTGTTTGTTTACGAAAATATTAATAAATAAAGAAATATTTATTAGTTCCACCTAAGAAGTTTTTTTGTTTGTGGGGGATGGCTGAGGAAAGTATCAAAAGCTTCATCATGCAGATGTATCCTCTAAAGTCTTCGCCTGGCATAGTATATGGGGGAGGGAGCCGGGGACGAGAGTGCAGAATACGAAAATCAAAGCCTATGTGTCTCCTTTATCTGGGTAACTAAGATCCGCTGTTTCTCGTATAAATAATACCCAGCGAACTCGTTGGAGACAGCGTGTAGACGGAAAAAGCCAGGCTCTGTAAGTCTGTATCGGACATTTCCAGCAATAAATTCATATGATTTAGACGCCTACAGTTTTCTGCAAGCAGAGGAGTGGTTTCCATCAGGATGGTGAAATTCGCTGCGTTGTTCCCTGGCGGAAGTAATTTGATGTCTGTTATGCCATTGAAAGTAGTGACTTTGGCAGCCAATAACGATACGAATAATTCCAACAGTAGCTTCTGCGATCACAAGCGGCCGTTCAGTCCTTCGCTACCATCCACCATCCTCGTGCTATTTGGCTTCTTTTTATTCATGTGCCTTTTCTCCATCTTCGCCCGATGCCGCCACACCAACTGGGGCAGCAGAGCAGAGCGCCGGAACGGCCATAATCTTATGGAGGTAATCAACTGGGAAGCGGCCCGCGGTCTGGAGCGGGAGGTCATCGAGAGCTTTCCCGTTTTCAGCTACAGTCTGGTAAAGGGCCTCAAAGGACCGGCCAAGTGCTCCGATTGCGCGGTCTGTCTCAGCGAGTTCGCGGAGGACGAGATGCTACGGTTGCTTCCCAAGTGCAGCCACGCTTTTCATCCAGAGTGTATCGACGAGTGGCTCTTGACGCACACGTCTTGCCCGGTCTGCCGGACGAGCCTTGTGCTCCAGGGTGACTCCATTTCGACGGCCAGAGACATCGGTTTAGTTGAACCGCAGGCACCTGCGGAGGAGGTGACGGTCGTTATTGACAAAGGCGCCGAAGTGAGCCTCCGTGAAGATATTTCCAATGACGAAGCCACGAACGTAGCTCCCGGCTATGATTTGATCGGGTTCTCGTTGGTAAGGGTGCGGAAGGAGATAGAGCAACCGACAGAGTGGTACATCGCCACGCACGAGGGTCTCACGCCTGGTATGCACAGGAACTGCAGCTTTGTAGGCGCGCATCATTCGTACCAGCCATCAGGTTCCAAAGCCCCATCCGCGTGCTGTAAGCCGGGTGGTTTTGTTGGTGATGCAGGGCACGTATCGAGATCGGAGAGATGGGGGCGTATTTCTATGAATCCGGCCTCGGTTTTAAGGACGTTTTCTGAGCGCATTTCGCCTCTGGTTACAGGTCAAGTTGGGGTTGAGCAGCACGATGACAAGGCTTACTTGAAAGGAAAAGACAAAGAAGAAGACGGGAAGGTTCGCCTCCAGAGCGGATCGGCGTCCTACAAATATGGCGATCAAAGTGGCTGTTGTGGCGCTGAATAGACTGTATGACTGCAAGTGGAGACCAAATACTTGGTTAATGTGAGACCATACAAGGCCTGTTTTGGTTTTCGACTCATGTCAAACCAAGCTGTATTGCTCCAAACATGAGATCTCTAAGCTGCTTACGTACCGTCAACTCTCTGTTACGTAGATTTCATACAACAGTTACGTATTAGAGGTTGCCATCCACATGCTATAACCGACCAGTAGGCAAAATTTAAAGAATATATATAAATTATATATAGTCGGTCCTCCATTTTTTTAAACTTCTTGAGTCTTATATTAGTGTCACGACAATGAAGTCTCCGTTTGTATCCTCGCCATCAGGAAGCTTCGATCAATTAAAAAATATCTTTTTTGTGAAAACTTCGTTATGAATTATTTGTCTGTCTTTTTGGTCGTTCGCACGGGAAAATTTATTGATATAATCAGGTTTTTGATTTTTGACAGAATTTTCGTACATAAAAATATAGTTGTTTGAAGTAGAGGAAGAATATAAGTAGTGAGGTGACGAAGTGAGAAGATAAAATAGTAATGAAGTGAAGACCAGTTGAGGGTGATTATATCGCTCAACCCTTGTGTGTGATCTTATTATGTTCACAAATCACTTACCCATGGTTTTTGATGTAGGATATTCAAAGTTGTAAGAGTAATCTTATATCAATCAAAAATATTTTCTTAACATAGTTTTTTCATTTGTAAGTTTTCTTTCACATAAGACAATCACTAAGTTTTCTTTTATATTTCACTATATCGAGATATTTTTCACCTTGCAAGTGAAAACACATATTTATACTTGATCCTTCAATGACATATCAAAATTTCAAGAGATTCTAATTTCCAAAAAAATATTTATTGAGTTTTTATCCTTATTGGACACAGCAAAATAACAGAGGGACACTTGATATTACTATTTGAGGTTTGTGCCAAATTCTCAAAGCTTGCAAAAAATAATTAGATTCAGTAAAAGATATATTGACCTAGAGGATTCTATAGCTTAGATCACACCAAGATCTATTGATCCTTCATAGTGTGTTTATTCCAAAAGGTTCTTTCTACAAGTTTGAGCACAGCTGCATAGTTTACAAGGCATTGAATTTTACATCACCTTGTGATCGATTTAGATCATTTCCTAAGGCTAGGAGGTACTATATAAACATCACTCATAATCATTTGAAGTTAGTCAAGTTGGAGCATTGTATTACAATATCTTTTAGACTCTATAATTCATAATAAAATGGTTGAGGCCTAACATGTAAGCTCAACATTTCATTCCCTCACACATTTTTCGGAGTTTGATGCTACTTTTTGAGAACAAGAGGGATTTCAATTCTAGCTTAATGACTTGCATCAATTGTTCACCATCTCCAAGCCTAAGGGTGGTGATGTAATTTTAATTTTATATTACCAATATGTGAATCAAGTTGGTTGACATAATAATATGTTTGAGAATCACTTTACACTTAATGTGTGTGTGTGCTTGTGTTAAGGTTGCATGGTTACATAGTCCTTTATTGGACTATTTTCCCATGACTATATTATTTTGGTCGATTTTGATGGAGTGCCTTAACATGCTTTTGTAAATCTTTTTCATTTCCCTAATCCTTTCCCATCCTTATTAACTCACCTTTATGTATTTCCATATATTCAACCTTTTCATTGCCTTATTTACACATGTTTCCAAATATTCATTCCATATTTCCATGCACTTGATACTTGCCTTTAGATCATGTATTCCCTCTTCTTAGTAAATCCCATGGTGTGAATAATCTCATACGGTACAAAACTAACCCCAAGTTGAAATTAATAATGTTTTCCCTTTTCTACTAGTCATTGGGGTTATCTTGGTCTATGACTTTGTTAGTATTTGTTAAGTGTTGATATTTCACGAGATGCATATAGGTCATTGCATGTTTTTTCTAATTTCCAACACTTGTTGAGATTATAAATTGACCCTCATATTCTAACACCTTCCCTAAAGTATTTTAAATATTATCAATCCTTAAATGTCAATGGATAGAAAGCATCATGATGCACTAGATTATTTAAGGTTGCATTGAACTAATTCACAACTACATCTTAGAGATCAAATCTACATTATATAAGATTAATCCTAAACAATGAGATCAATCCACAAAAGATTTTACATTTATATAAATTCAAGATAGGCAACACATAAAAAACAATTTATTCTATAACAAATTAATTATATAAATCTCCAACATCCACTAATTCAAAAACTAAATATTTTAATTCGTTCTCATTTAATTTTAAAAATAACACTTGCAAATTATCAATCCTAAGGACAAAATTAGTGGGCCCAATGATTTTATTCGAATTTAAATTTGTTAAGGGCATCTCTTTAGACTCTAATTCATTATTAAATATATATTTTATGTTTATATTTTAGCGGCTAAATTACGGAATAAGGCATGACAACCCGACAAAATGATTCCCTACTTTTCGCAATGAGTCTACAATGAAACACGCTTACCAAGGTTGGTTGACGATCGGAATTTTGGAATTATGTTTCCTTAGCGTGAGGCTGTCTATAGTGTTCTTTGTAGATGAAAGCCAAATGATTTTTTTTTTTTTTTTAAATTAATATATGTTTATAAAGGAAAATAATGTAATTTAGATCAAATCAACATAGATTAATCTAAAATCAAGGAGTAATATTTGGAATTGATAAATTTGATTATTCTAATAATTAAATTAAGAAATTAAATGTAGATAAGATTAGTATTCAATTTTATGGGTGAAAAGTGTGCATTAAAGATTTTTTAATCTTGTTTAAGTATTAAATAGTAAAATATAATCTTTTTTATTAAATGGTTTTCAAATCTATATCAAATTTGTGTTTTGTCAAAGGTTAAGTACTTAAGTCTGTTTCAAGTATGTAATTGTCAATCTATCCTTTGGGTTTGGACTCAACCTTATACAATGAAAACCTTTACTTTGTTGCACACCCAAAATATCATCATTTACTTTGTTTCTTGATATTTTAGGGCTAGTGGTATTTGAAAATAGCTTGGAAGGATTGTTAGTTCATTTCATGGAAACAAATTCTTTTAGGAAAATCCCCATAAATGTAAACAAAAACAATGGATGGGAGGAAGAGACCCCTAATGATATTTCTGGCTTAACTTTTCAAAAATAGGTAACACCTCTAAAATAAAGTATGCATAATTTTTACTCTTGTTAGTGAACCAAATCCAAATGTGTCAATATTGGTTGTTTCTTTAAAGATCTAGGATGAGAAGAATTCCAATGATGCCTGGTTGTTCAACTAAATGCAATTAAATGTCTTTAAATACTCACACAACATCAAATTTTATAAAATAAATATTTAGTCGACTTAGGGTGAGAAAATATACAAGGAAAATTGACCAAATTTTAATTCTTAAATTTGAAAAATTTGAGTTCATTCCATGATTATGGAAATTTATCTAGCTAATGGGATAGTAAGTATACAAGGGTATATGTATGTATAAATGTAATAAATTTATAGATAATTTTTGCAGTTGTTGTCATTGGTGTCAACACTTGAGGAGAATTGTATAAGATGTTTGGTAGTGGTTGTCATATGTTTGTGAGATTGATAGTAGTTATTGATGTCAACACTTGATAAAGATTATTATATGTTTGGGTGGTTGATGAGCTTGTTGTCAGTAGCTGATGACAACACTTGGTGAATTTTTTGTGGTCAACATTGTTGTCAATGCTTGAGAAGTTTGAGAGATTGTTTGCATTTGATGTCATTGATGTCAAGTGCTTGGTGAGAGATCGTTGTAGTGTTTGTTGCTTATCATTGGTTGTTATTGTTGATAACATTCAGATTGGGTTAATATTGATGTATGGAGATGCTTGTTGAAGTTCATGATTGGATGTCATGACTTGTTGAAGAACTCATGTTTGGATGTCATGCCTTATCGAAGTTCATATTTGGATGTCATTCCTTATCTGATGTTTTTTGAAGTTCATGATTGGATGCCATGTCTTATCTAAGAAGTGTTGAGTATGATTTTTGTTAACGGAGTTGGTTTCGTAATGATCTATTAAGATGAGGATTAGAAGAATTAGAAGCATTTCTGATAGTGGAGAGATGTTGTTGAAGGTCTACAATATGTCTCATGCTCTCTCTTGATGTTATTGATGTAGCATGTGTTGCTGAAAGAAAGCTCTAGCCTCCACAAGTTGGTTAAGTGTTCTTGGTTCAAGAAGTTGCTTGAAGTCTACTTGGGAGAATGCATAATTTTATGGATGTTTCACTCCTACCATTTTAGGTCACTAGTCTTATTGAGGAGATTTCTTTGAATTGCAGAAGGTTGGTATTGTTGTTGGTTGTCTAGACTCATCCAAAAAGTTCTCTGCATTTCTCCATATTAATGTCTCTACTCCTATGGCTTGGTGAATGTGAACTCTCAACATCTATGGAATGTCCTAGTTCTAGTTTCATGTATTGAAGTGATCCACAAGTTGATCTATTAATGTTATATCATGTGCTTCTTGAATAAAGTATTTTTTCTTGTTTTTTTTGTAGTGGCTTTTGATTGCATGACAGTATAAAGAAGTGGTTGAAAGTGTTGTTGGATGTTCATGGAACATCCCCATGTGATCTGCATGGTGTTGATTGGAATCTTTGGTACTGCATTGTGTCTTGAGTTTACTTTCTAGATTATTTGTAGATATCTAGTTGACATGGATTGTTTTCTTACTTGCACTATATGCTTGGGGGTCTACACTAACATTTGAAGATGTGTTAAGTTAGATTTGGGTCCTGACCTATCCTAGTCAAAACCACTTTGAGAAAATTCAATTTAGAGTATGTTTTTGGGCTCACTGGTTATGTGCTTCAAAGTCTTATCTACACATTTCCTTGATAGTGACTTAGATTGATGTGTGCCAATGTGTGAATTGTTTTGGATCAAATTGGAAGATGTATTAAGTCTTTCTTTGGTCCTCTCTATATTTGGGATAGGAACAAATTATGCTTTGGTGGCTGAATTGTTGAATTTATTATTTATCTTCTTGCTAGATGACCTAACTAAACTTTTGAAGAGTTGGGGTAGATATAAATGCGAGATCCTTTTAGATGCAACAAAGTGGATAAGTGTACAAGGGTGCAAACAAGAAAGTGTGGATTGTATTTGAAGATCTCATAGAAGAAGTGTAGATACATGTGAAAGATAGAATCATATGTGCTATAATGCCTTAGTCAATAGAGTTTTTAGTTGAAAAATATTGCAATATTTCTATAAATCTTTGTATCCTGCTCTGAGATAGTGAATCTCATCAGGTCCTTGTATCTTGCTCCTAAAGTTGTTTTTTCTTTAGTTCAACAAGTCCTTTGTATCTTGCACCGAGGTAGTGCACCTTGGTTTACAAGTCCTTTTGGTAGTGCACCTTTATATTTTGAGTTAAATCTCATTATGGTTTTTCCCTCATTAGGTTTTTCATGCAAATTTGGCGTCATCTTGTGGATGTGTGTTCTTGTCTCTTTTATCATTACTACTAATCTGATTAGTGTTAGAATTGCTATATCTTTTATTTTTGAAGTTGTTGAGGGTTTGAACAATTATATCTTTCTACTAATCTTCTTAAGATTTTGAAGTTTGTATTGCGCTAAGGAATTCAAATTCCAAAAGAGTAAGATTTTGTGTAGACTGACTCACCCTCCTCTCCTAGTCTCTAGGTGTGTTCAACAACTAGTATCAGGGCTAAGTTCCTCTAAAGAAAGCTTGACCACTTGAGGAAAAGATCTGAGATGACACATGATGGTTCATACAAGGGTCCTAGGTTTGATGGGACTAATTATTATTTTTGGAAATTAAGAATGGAAGGACACCTAAACTCCCTAAGGTTTGGCTTTTGGAAATCAGTCAAGGTTGGATATGTTGCTCTTAATACTTCTCCAACAAATCCAACTGAAATTAGATTATATGAGTGCAATTCCAAGGCTAAGAATGCTCTCTTGTGTTGATTGGTTGATTTAGAGCATTTGAAGGTGATGAACTGTAGTTTTACTAAGGATGTTTGGGAAAATCTTAGCAAAATTTATGAAGGAGATACTAAAGTTAGGAAAGCCAAGATGCAAACTTTCAAGAGTATATTTGAGACCTTGAGAAAGCTAGAGGATGAAGACATTGCAAGTTATATGCTTTGGGTGTGTGAAGTAGTTTTTGAAATCACTAGTCTTTGTGGTGTAGTAAAAGAAGATGAGATTGTGAAGAAGGTTTTGAGATCACTCCCTAAAGCTTATAGTCATAAGGTGTTTTCTATTGAAGAATCCAAGGATTTGGATAAGTAGTACTATATAGATTAAATGTTTGGTTCCCTCACAACTTTTGAAATGAGAGAATTTGACAAAGATGTTCTTGTAGTGTAGAAAAATGTAACCCTTTACATTTTCTCACATGTTTGGGCCCTCCTAGTTAAATTGGACTTATGCCTTAATTTAGTGTTGTTAAATGTACCCCTTTGCATTTGCACACTTATTTGGGCCCTCTTAATTAAATTGAGCTTAATTATGCCTTAATTATCCCTTTTATTCATTTACAAGCCTAATTAATTATATTTTCCAAAGGGGAAACCCAACAATAATCAATGCCTAAACATAATACTTTACATTGAGCAATGTGTGTTCTAGGTATAAGGACCTGTGACCCATTTTCCCATGGGTGAATGGGTCCTCCAAGCTAGATCTTTGGACCTAAATTTAAATTATTTTTTGGGCAGTATGTTAATGTTTTCAAATCCATAATTTAATGTCGGCTTGTGATATTTGAATTTTGGGAAATTAAGGATACATACGGGTAAAAGCACAAGCTTGTGTCACAATTTCAGCCAAATAAATAGTTTTGTGGTGAGAAAACTTTTATCCAAATAGGTTTCAACTGAAATAACGTGGCACATAGAGTTTTGACAAGTGTGTGTAGGATCATGATGGGCCAAAAAGTGGCGATATGATGGGTATGTGTAGGGTAAGTGGTTGACGACTTTTTTTTACCCAAAATTGATGAAACAAAAAGTGTTTTTAAAGAAAATTCTCATCTTTCCACCAATATAAATTATGCTTTACTTTGAATTTAATAAATTATTATTATTCATTTTCTATTTGAATTATGACTAAAGTCCTAATTGATAGGCTCCTTGAAAAACATCTATAGCTTTCAAACGGTATCACATTTTTTGAATCTGAAACATGCCTCACATTTTATGGTTTGCATACTATTGGATTAAAAAAATAAAATAAGATTTTCATGAAGTTTTGACCAAGTTAAGGTGGTTAGACATATGAGTTTTTATATTTTTTAAAAGTTGTAATAAAAAATTCATAATTAATTATTTACTTTGAAAAAAATTACAACAAAATATGCATCACATCCAGACATGAGTCCTCTACTTATACCTAGAATCTTATAAAAAAAAATTATGGTTAGGGTGGTCAGACCGACACCTACTTATTTTTTCCCTGAAATTTAAGTACTACTGCATTGAAATTAAAAATTTTCACTAAATATATTTTAAAAAGAATCAAACAAACCTAGTATTTTAGAAACTACATTCAATTTGCTATAGATTCTATTCTTACATATTTTTGAAATAATATAGATAACTTATTCAAATTTTTACATCAAGTTGCATATAACTCTAATTTTTTTGAATTTTTTGCCACTTAAGGGCTTGTTTTTTCCATGATGATCCTACACATACCTTGACAGAACATGTTTCACCCAAAACCAAAAAATTTAAAATTTTCCCTTTGCTACTTTGAAATTGACTTATTTTATATGCAGAGTTTTGGTAGAAAGGGTTTCGGTCGAAACCCTTTCTATCACAACTATCTATGTGGCATCCTAGTTGCCAACCAAGTCAGCTTTTTTATATTTTTTTGAAAATTTTAACTTCAACTAAGTGTTTCTTCAATCAATTTTTTTTTTTAGAAAAAATAAAAATACCCTTTTGTAGCGCTCGGAGTTGTCAATCCAAATATGCAATTTTTTAGATATTTTTATTAGTTTTAATATATATATTTTTAAAAATAATGCAAGTAGGTTGTTAAAGATAAAAGAGGATGATTAGAAATTAAGAGAAAAATAGTAAAACATGTTAATTTTTTTTGAAAAATATATGGTACACTAGAGGAGAAAATCCTCTTCAAAAGGGTATAATTTGATAAGTAGGAGGCATTTTCCACAACATGTCAAATTTTGATATTGCTATCAGGATTCAACCATGTAGTTTTTGAGTCAAACTCATTGACCCATGTTTCATGAGTAGTGGTTCACAAGAACCCATCTCTCATGATAATGAATGGTCCACTTAGCACTCATTTTATCTAGGTGATGCTCACAAAGGTGAAGCATTGGGCCATCCTAGGAAGTCACCCATCCCAGTACTACTTCAGCTCAAGCGCGCTTAACCACAAAGTTTTCCCAAAGGTTAAGCCCACTTAGCTTGCAACCCAATTTGCAAAACCTTAAACAAGTGTTGTGCCTTATGAACCATTCATTATAGATCCCCTTTAGCTCATCAATTGATAATTAGGAGGTATTTTTCCACATCGTGTCAAATTTTGATATTGCTATCAAGATTCAACCGTGTAGTTTTCAAGTCAAACTCATTGACCCATGTTTCATGAGTAGTGGTTCACAAGAACCCATCTCTCATGATAATGAATGGTCCACTTAGCACTCATTTCATCTAGGTGATGCTCATAGAGGTGAAGCACTAGGCCATCTTGAGAGGTCACCCATCCCAGTACTACAATAGCTCAAGCTCGCTTAACCACAAAGCTTTCCCAAAGGTTAAACCCATTTAGCTTGCAACCCCATTTGAAAAACCTTCAACAAGTGTTGTGCCTTATGAACCATTCATTATAGAGCCCCATTAGCTCATCAATTGATAAGTAAGAGGTATTTTGCACAGCATGTCAAATTTTGATATTGCTATCAGGATTCAACCATGTAGTTTTTGAGTCAAACTCATTGACCCATGTTTCGTGAGTAGTGGTTCACAAGAACCCATCTCTCATGATAATTAATGGCCCACTTAACACTCATTGCATCTAGGTGATGCTCACAAAGGTGAAGCATTGGGCCATCCTGGGAGGTCACCCATCCTAGTACTGCTTTGGCTCAAGTGCGCTTAACCACGCTGTGGAAAATGCCTCCTACTTATCAATTGATGAGCTAAAGGGGCTCTATAATGAATGGTTCATAAGGCACAACACTTCATGAAGGTTTTGCAAATGGGGTTGCAAGATAAGTGGGCTTAACCTTGGGAAAACTCTGTTGTTAAGCATGCTAAAGCTGGAGTCGTACTGGGATGGGTGACCTCCCGGGATGGCCCAGTGTGTCACCTCTGTGAGCATCACCTAGATGCAATGAGTGCTAAGTGGAACATTCATTATCATGAGAGATGGATTCTTGTGAACCACTACGCATGAAACATGAGTCAATGATTTTGACTCGAAAACTATGCGGTTGAATCCTGATAGCAATATCAAAATTTGACATGCTATAGAAAATACCTCCTACTTATCAATTGATAAGCTAAAGGGGCTATATAATGAATGGTTCATAAGGCACAACACTTGCTAAAGGTTTTGCAAATAGGGTTGCAAGCTAAGTGGGCTTAAACTTGGGGAAAACTTCATAGTTAAGCATGCTTGAGCTGGAGTAGTACTGGGATGGGTGATCTCCTAAGATGGCCCAGTGCTTCACCTCTATGAGCATCACCTAGATGCAATGAGTGCTAAGTGGACCATTCATTATCATGAGAGATGGGTTTTTGTGAACCACTACTCATGAAGCATGGGTCAATGAGTTTGACTCGAAAACTACACAATTGAATCCTGATAGCAATATCAAAATTGGACATACTGTGGAAAATACCTCCTACTTATCAATTGATGATCTAAAGGGGCTCTATAATGAATGGTTCATAAGGCAAAACACTTTCTAAAGGTTTTGCAAATGGTGTTTCAAGCTAAGTGGGCTTAACCTTGGGGAAAACTATGTGGTTAAGCACACTTGAGTCAAAGCAGTACTGGGATGGGTGACCTCTCGGGATGGCCCAATGCTTCACCTCTGTGAGCATCACCTAGATGCAATGAGTGCTAAGTGGACCATTCATTATCATGAGAGATGGGTTCTTGTGAGCCATTGCTCATGAAACATGGGTCAATGAGTTTGACTTGAAAACTACATGGTTGAATCCTAATAGCAATATAAAAAAAGGGTATAATTTGTTTTTTGAAAATGATTAAAGAAGTAGGCAATAGTTGATGTCAAATGAAAAATATCAAATTTTGACTATCTTTCCTTTAAAATGTTATTACATTAAAAATATACATGATTTAAAAAAAAATAAAAAATCATGCACTAGATACCTATTTGGAAAAGAAAAATTAGGGGAAATTGAAGTTTTTTTTCTCTATTTGTTTCTTGACGTCAAGTGAAGGTCACTTTTTCCTAAAATTTTTAGCATTCTAAAATCTACTCTTAAATTGATAAAAAAAAATTAAAACAAATTTTAGAAAATCTAAAAAATTACAAGAATAATCTTCATCAATATTTCTACATTTCATTAATTTTCATCATTTTGAAATTCGAAACATAATGACCACTTTTATGTGGTTGAAGTTCATAATTTTTTTTTGCTGTTGGCCAATTCCTTTATAAAGTGTGACACGGGTTTGTGCTTTTATCCATACCTATAAATACAAGGATATTTCACTAAGTTTCACCTAGCATTTTTGAAGATCTACAAGAGCATTTCAAAAGAAATTAAAGGCATTCAAGAGCATATATATATCATAGATTTATTGTAGCAATCAAGATCCATCCATCATGTCAAAGTCTTCTTGCATCATGCATGTTTTTGGATCTAACATTGTGATGTAGGTTTCAAGATCTATTCAAGCATTCAAACATCTATTTCAAGTGTCAAGATCAACATCCAATTTAGCAATTTCATGCAAGTTACAGATCTCCTAAGATCTCCATTATCAAGGTTTCATACAAGGGTTTGTTAAGTGGTAACATAGATTTGTTCATTCTTCATTCCCTCTTTCATGTATTATTTCAATTTAAGGTTTGATTACCAAAATAAGGTTTGACTAAGGAAAACCCCCATTCACCCAAAAATAAACATTTTTCTCTCTTGTGTGTGTGATGGTAGGTTTAGGTTGAAGAAGACTTGAAGACCTTTTGAAGTGCAAGATTTACAATGTTGTCCAAATTGCAAAAGTTGTCAAATAATGAAATCTAACCTACAAATCAGATTTTTGACTTTCTAACACTGAAACTTGGACAAATCAGAAGCTATAGATCTGCACTAGAGGCTCTCGAAAGATTGTTGAAACCCCTATACTTGGACCCATTTTCCCATGGGCGAATAAGTCTGAGACCAACTTACAAAAATCACTTTTGGTGACTTGGAAACATGTTTCTTTCCTTCTGAGATTTGCATTTTGTTTTTTGGTTATGTAAATATTGAGTTTAATCTTCAAGTTTCAAGTGTTAGATTGCATTTTGGAGTTGATTTACTATTTTTTACTTTTTCTCCCCAAAGTGTTGTTTGACCTTGACCCTCATCCTTTAGTCATAAGGAAATCTAAAGATTCTCACTTTGGGTTGATTCACCTAAAGGTTGTTAATCAATTCATTGTGGGGATCTCATTTCCTTATAAAATAAAGGAAAATAGGTCTGTCATCACGTCATATTTTGAACCCCACCTTTTAAAACACCTACTTTTTTGTCATTTCAATTCCAAAAATGGAAGCAACATTCAAAACTAGTACAAAGATACAAGATGAAGTACCTAATCAAGATGATGAATTTGATGAGGTTGAAGCAAAATTTGTGAGAAGATTAAAGAAAGGCACAAGGAAAAATATAAACATAAGCTACCTTTCAAGTGCCTCAATTGTGAAAGAATTGATCAATTAGAATCTAAATGTCCTTATGAAGAATCTAAAAATAGTAACAAAAATGATAAGATTAGAAAGAGTTTTTATTCCATGAAAATTATTTGTTCCTCAGAAGATGAGGATAATGATTTAGATGATGAAAATATTTTTATGAAAGGGAATGTGCCAGATCATCATGGAAAAAACAAGCCCTTAAGTGGCAAAAAATTGAGAAAAATTAGAGTTAGGTAACTTGACGTAAAAATTTGAATAAGTTATCTATATTATTTCAAAAATCTGTAACAATAGAATTTGTAGAAAATTGAATATAGTTTCTAAGCTACTAGGTTTGTTTTTAAAAAAGGAAATCTATTTGGTGAAAATTTGAAATTTCAATGCAGTAGTACCTAAATTTCAGGGAAAAAATAAAAAGTAGGTGTTTGTCTGACCACCCTAATCACAATAAAATGATAATATTTTTTTATAATATTTTAGATATAGGTAGAGGACTCATGTCCCAATGTGATGAATATTTGTTTTTAATTTTTTTCCAAGTAAATAATTAATTATGAATTTTTTATTACAAATTTTAAAAAATATAAAAACTCATATGTCTGACCACCTTAACTTGGTCAAAACTTCATGAAATTCATTTTTTCTTTTTTTAATCCTATATTATACGATGTATAGAATGTAACACATGTTTCAGATTCAAAAATTTTGATACGTTTGAAAGTTATAGATGTTTTTCATTCAACCTATCAATTAGGACTTTAGGCGTAATTCAAATAGAAAATAAATAATAATTAATTATTAAATTCAAAATAAAACATAGTTTATATTGGTGGAAAGCTAAGAATCTCCTTTAAAAACCCTTTTCATTTCATCAATTTTGGGTAAAAAAAAGTCGTCAGCCACATACCCTATATATACCCATCATATTGCCACTTTTTGGCCCATCATGATCCTGCACATGTATACCCAAAATTAAAGATGGTGACAAAAATTGCGATGTTGAGAATTATAAGAAGTGTGACTCCTTGTGTGATGAAGATATATTTTCTTCTAAACTGGATCTAGGGTCAATGAAACCTAAAGGTTGGGACTTCAATTAAGTTGATTTTGAAGGAGAACTCCAATATGCTCTTGAAGATCTAGATGAAGCAAGATTGCAAAATATCATTTGAATATGAGTGTTGATAGGTTGGCGTTAGGTCATATCTCTTTACTTGAAATATGCATCAAATTTATCAACCAAGTAGTGTTCAAAAGCTATATGCAATAGGAAATTTCTTGACTAACTCTCTCTTAGGTTTTCTAAATGTTTAGAAACAACAAAAAATGAATCTTAACTAAAGGCCATTAAACTATAAAGTGTGGAAATTGTCTAAACTAGAAAGCAAGAAAATATTAAGCTAGAAAGCATAAAAATGACTAAACTAGAAATCTCAGAGATGATTATAATAGAAAGCATAAATGATTAAGCTAAAAAGCATGTAAATTACTTGAAAATGAAGTGCTTGTAATGAAACTATAACAATGATTAACTAACATCTAACTTTCAATGAACAAAAAACTTAACAAACTATAACTAATGACCAGAGTGGATGCTCCAGAACTTCACTTTAACAAAACTATGGACTATAAATTCAAACTACAACCTAGAGGACTATCTTAATAGAGCTCAAAATACAAGAACAAAATTCACTCACACTTATCATGTATAGAATAAAAATAGAATTGAAAATGAAATACTTATCTTTCTATTCTACAGTCCCTCGAGTGGCCAGCTCTCAGGTGCTACTACACTTAACCCAGATCACATAAAACTATGTATCATTGAAATTAATCCAAGTTAACTCCATTGCACAATGTTAATAACTTAGAATGTGATGGGAAAAGATTCTTTTATTCATATCAAAAGTATAACTCAAAAACATAGTTCAAGAACTTAGTGTAATGGAATGACAATATCTAATATCATTATCTCTGGCAACTACATATCTATAAAAAAGTTGGTAACAAAATACTATAATTCAGATGGTGAAGATCACCACTGAAAAGGTATTTGATAGATTTTAACTAATGGACCTAGGTCCATAATACAAAGCATTTAAAAGACTTAGAGTGAGTCATAAAGTCTTTGAATAAAATTAACATAAAACACTTCAAAGCCTTGATTCACCATGCACTTCCACAAATTCCGGTGCCTAGACTTCCATCACTTGTCTTCAACTACTTTGAAGTCTGCATCAAATCTTCTTGGCTGAGTATGATTGACTGACCATGCATATTAACCTGTTCAGTACTAAAATCTATACCATTATGTTATCATTGGTCAACTTATTTCAATCAATTTTGGGAAATAAAGATTACACACTTTTTCACAAAAAGTAAGCAATTACTAATCCTAAAGATAAATAATTGGTAGGGTGGAAATGAATTATGAGAAACAAGGAAGGGTAGTTGTCTTAGTATTCTCATGAGGTTATTTTTACCTCATCACTTCTCCCATTCTTAAGCATGAGCAAGTCCTCTCGCTCTTTGTTGTGGCCCTTGTCCTAATTTTCCCTTATTTATGTTGAATCCTTCATATTTAGCATTGAGTTCATAAAGATTATCTACTTCTATATCCAGATCCTCAGAGTTCCTTAGGAAACCTTCATTGAGTTTAACCATTTCTTCCCATTCTTGAAATTGTTCAGAGTTTTGTGTTGAAGTAGTATGTACTGCAATGGTGGTACAAGAAGTAACAGAGGTTTGTATCTCATTCCAATCTAGTCAATCCTAAGTTCTTTAAGAATTTCTTCCAAGGCTTCTACTCTTCTATAGGACCATTGAATGTTTGTAGGTGAAATCACCTCTCTTCTTTTCAAGTGTATGGGAAGAGGAGTGTATCTCTCTTCACAAGTGTTCCAAGCTCTTCTTTTCAATTCTAGGCCCTAGTCTATAAAATGATCAAAACACAGTCAAATGTTATTATCATATTTATTCTTCATAGTTTCTTTAATCTTAATACTTTTGAACTATGCTTCAAAAGTAGAAGGCTTTCTCTGAGGACATCGCATTTCATGACCAATAGTCTTCTCTCCGTGTGCATATTCCCTTGTTCTATCTTGCCAGTGGATTTGATTCCGCATTGTAGATAGAAATGCTCTTAATTAAACTTCACCAACAAAGAAATTAACATAAAAATCTATATATTTCTTCAAAATAATATTGTGAACAAAGAATTCACATAACATATCTTTTTGATCAGGAGTTGATTCTAAAAATATTTTTAGAAACTCCTTATCATCAAGATCATGTGGCTGATTATTGTAAATTCTTAACAATTTCCATCTCAAGAGTTGCTTAATTAAAAACATGGAGTTTAGCCTAGATGGCCTTCTGCAAGCTAATAGCAACTCACCAATTTTACATGCATCTTGTTTATCTCGGTACACCCTATCAAATGATTCTTTTAACAAGACTAACTCCTTTTTCAACCTTGTATTCTCTATGCTTTCTTGCTTTATAAAGTAACATCTCTCCATCCATGTACTCAAAAATGGAGGTATATGAACTTGGAACCATTCCCTTATGGTTGGTTTAGTTTTCACCTCTTTAGACTCCATTGCAGGCTTAACATTAACTTCCTATAAATCTTGTTCTAATTCAAAAATTCTACTTATGGAAGCTTGGAGCTTAGATTTTTATTTATCTTTTTTTTCTTCAAAAGTAGTAAACATTTGCATAAAATTATCTGTGAAAATTTTAATTTTTCTATCTTTAATAGACAAATCATTTACATACTTTTTACTTTGTTCATTCCATTTTTGTATTTGAAATTGCAATTGTTCAATAGTGTAGTCTTTCTGCTCAATTTGCATTTTAAAATTCATAATTTCTTGATTTCTTTTCACCAGAATTATAGTGTGCACTTCTATTTCTTCCTTTTGTTGGCTGATTTGTTCATCATTTCCTTGCAATTGATATTTTAACTGAGCAATTTCTCATCTCAACCTATCTAGTTCCATTTCTTTTTTATCAAATTCCTCAATCCTTGTATCAACAAAAAAGGAAAATTGGGAATCTCCACATCATCACTAGCTGTATTTTCCTTAGTACTAATTACATTTTCCTCACCAGGAACATTAAGTGAATCTTGCTCAGTAACTCTATCAATTAAGGGAGATAACTGTCTCATACGATCATCCTCAACATCCTCATAATGTGATAATTTCTCTCTCTCTCTCTCTCTCTTCTTCTTGCTATGACTATGATGGTATATCTACCTTTTCGGCTTCAGAGGACTAATCATTCTTTTTTTTCCCTTTCTTTTGAGGTCTCCTCTAGAGGTGGGGTATGTGTAGGATCATCATCGAAAAACAGGCCCTTAAGTGGCAAAACATTTAGAAAATTTGAATACTTTATCTATATTATTTCAAAAATATGTAAGAATCTAGAATCTTTAGCAAATTGAATTTAGTTTCTAAACTACTAGGTTTTTTTTTTAAATATATTTGGTGAAAATTTGAAATTTCAATGTAGTAGTACTTAAATTTTAGGAAAAAAAATAAGAAGCAGGTGTCTGTCGACTACCCCAACCACAATAAAATGAAAATATTTTTTAATAATATTTTAGATATAATTAGAGGACTCATGTCCCGATGTGATGCATATAGATTTTTGTAATTTTTTCCAAGTAAATAATTAATTATGAATTTTTTATTACAACTTTTAAAAAATATAAAAAATCATAAGTATGACCACCTTAACTTTGTCAAAACTTCATGAAATTCATTTTTTTTAATCCTATAGTATCACGAAGCTTAGAATGTGACACATGTTTCAGATTCAAAAAATGTGATCTGGATTTGAGCTATAGATGTTTTTCAATTAGCCTATCAATCGGACTTTAGTCATAATTCAAATAGAAAATGAATAATAATTATTTATTAAATTCAAAGTAAAGCATAATTTATATAGGTGGAAAGCTAAGAATCTCCTTTAAAACCCTTTTAGTTTCATCATTTTTTGGGTTAAAAAGTCCTCCCATACCCTACACATACATCATATCACCACTTTTTGGCCCATCATGATTTTGCACATACCCAACAGATTTTTAGTTTCTAGTTAGTGTGCTTTAGTTTTACGCCTTCTCTTTTTAGAAGCACTCATTGTGTCATAACCTGTAGTCTCACTAGTTTTAGCTGATAGCCTTCTACTCCTTAAAGGAGGAGTTTTCTGCAATGTCACTTTGATTTTCTTCTTCCTCTTGTGAGGAGGCTCTGTTTCATCTCTTGAATTTATAATTTCAACATTCTCTACTTGACTTGGGTTTCTGAAGTATGAGGTAAAGTTTCTAGTGCTTTGTTGTCAGGAACTATTGTGGCATATGGAGGTTCAACAGTTCCTAGAGGCTCAGGGGAATGTTCTTGTAAATGCTGAGTCACCCAACTAGATGATACTCCCTTTTCAAGGTGTCTTTCCAACTTTAGATTCTCCAATTTTTGCAAAAGAATTTCCCATTTCTTTTCTGGTTTCTTCTTGAAATGATATTTACATATCAATTGAATAAGGCCATGGTTTTTGAGTGGCCCTATGCTAATTTTGTATTTTTTCTATCATACTAGTGATAGAGTCACAAAGGAATGCAGGCAGGTTGACCTGAAGGGTAGGGTTTTCGGTGCCATGGCACCAATGGGTAAGCAAGTGAAAGGGTGGACCTACTACCACTACTACTTGTCCTTCACAAGTAAAATATTTGATAATCCAAGCTACGACTATGCGCCAGGGGCTCTGGAATGGACATTCTTTGGAAACCTTTATTTTTTCCTTTAGTACTCATAGTTATCATAGCATGAGGTTCTCCTTCTCTATGAAATAATTTTATCATCTTTTGATAAGTGATAATGGTAGTTTCTGAAAAAATTAATGCCTCTATTTTCAAGACTAGAAAGATGAGAAATAATTTTAGAACTCACTTGGAATTGCTTGACATGCACCACTAACTGACCATATACAAAGTTCTCTACAAATTCCTTTACTAATTGCTCAGTATGCCCCTCAAATTTCTTTATAAATTCTAGCCATCCTACCCAATGCCAACAATTTGTTCGCTAAAGTCGGCTCAAATTTCTTTTTCTCCCATTCTAGACTCTTCTCTACTGAATTCTACTAAAATGTTGTGGTGCTCAAGAAACTTGTTTAAAAAAACTAAATTGTAGAATATAACTTTGATACAACCGATTGAAGAGGAATTAATTTTCTTATTTTAGCTTCCTTGTATTCTCACATGTGATGAGTTTGCATGGGAAAGAGTGAAAATATCACTATACCTCAAGCAATCAGTTACTGGTATAGTTTACTAAATTTGAAAGGGGAGTGGCTCATGCCAATTAATTTACCTTTATTCAAAAATAATTACCTACTTAAAGAAAAATCGTATGTACCTTACGTCCTACCATCAAGTTGAACATCACTTACCTTTTGCTAATGGAATTGTATAATTGCATGATTTGGCGAAGGTGGTGAAAAATTTACTATGATGTGGATGGGATAGCTAATTAATGGCATAATTATTATGATGAAAAGTAGTCAGAATTATTATTATTTATTATGATTGGAGATGGTAATGAAGGGAAAAATTATAATGTGGGTGTGGATTCCAAGGTGATGGAAAAATTTAATTAATGGGCATGTGAATGATACTAGAAAAATTAAAGCATTCGAAAAGAAAAAGAATATAATTTTTTTTGAAGCATCGTTGGAAGATGTGACTGGTATGAAGAGTAAAAAGTTCTGGAGCATGTTGAAAGATGCACTCAAAGTGAAAAAGTGAGTAAAAAAATTTTTAAGCATCGGTGAGAGATGTCATTGGAATGCAACAACAAAATTTTTGGAGCATTGTCGAAAGATGCAGCTGGAACAACAACCAATTTTTTTTGGAGTATTGTCGAAAGATGCAACTAGAGCAGCAACCAAAAAGTTTCAGAGCATCGTCGAAAGATGTAGCAGGATCAAGAAGTAAAAAGTTTCGGAGCATCATTGAAAGATGCAGTCGGAACAACAACCAAAAAAATTTGGAGCATCATCAAAAGATGTCGCTAGAAGGAATAATATGGAACATTTGGAGCATCGCCAAAAGATGCCACCGGAAAGAAGAAACAACAAAATTCTGGAGCATCGCTAAAAGATGCTGCTAGAATGCAACAAGAAAATTTATGGAGCATCGTTGAAAGATGTTGGAAGAAGGAAGAAAAATGAAGGACTTTGGACTTAGAATTTTTAGAGCATCAATGTCCAATGAAGCAAACTGTAGGAATAAAATGAGGAATAACACCAGCCAAACATGCAAGTTCTAGAGCATCGCAACAACCGAGCCCACATAGTTCTAGAGCATCGCAACAACTAGGTCAACAAGTTTTGAAGCATCACAACAAGATTTAGCCAAGTCCAAAGGATAAAAGACTAAAAAGAAATGCCTTAAAGTAACTATAGACACATGCACATGTTTTTTTTAAACTAAGTGTTTATTATCAATCATCTAGCATTCCATTGGGTCTACCCTAGCAAAATTAATGCATTGCAACTCCCCTTGCATTTCTACCATTTTTGTAAATTCCTCCCTATTAATTGGCTTATGGCAAATGTGTAACCGATTTCCATTGACCAATAAGGTTTGAGTATCACCATCAATGGGCTTGAACTGCACTGATCTGTTTGGAAATACCTTAGAAATTTGCTATGGACTGAGCCAATGAGTTCTGAGCTTCCCTTGATGATATTTATATTTGGAATCGAGCAATAGTGCCTAATCCCCATTATGGAATTCTCTCTCCTTTATATTCTATTCATGCCAAACTTTGCATTGGTGTTATACCAACTTAGTTTGATGGACAACATCAAGCCAAGTGATGCGTTGTGATGCATGTTAGAACCACATTGAAATAATACCCCTTTAATCCACTTGAATGGAGCACTTTCTCGAATGAGGCGTTTCTTCTATTTTGATGTGAAATCAGGTGGCAATTCTAAGGTAGCTAAGTAGTTGGTGATATCATAAAATCAAGGGGTCTTAATGGAGATGGTGAACATATTTTCATATGGGAATTCATCCTGCACTAGAGCATAATCACCATCATCTTATTTGATTTGAGATAGGAAATTTGCAACTAAGTTGAATTTCCTAGGTTTTTCAATAATGGTTACGTTGAATTACCATAGAAGTAGTAACCATCTAATTATCCTTCCATTCAATACTAGTTTGTTCATTAGGTATTTAATGGTGGAGTGATCTGTATACATAGTGACTCTATACCATGTAATGTAGTGTCAAAACTTCTTTTTTTGCATGTATTATAGCTAGAAACTTCTTATTTGTGGTAGTACATAATTCCATCAGTGGAAGTCAAGTTTTTTCCTATGAAATAGATGGAATATTTACCCCCATTCTCATCCTCTTGTCCTATAACTACGCTAATAGCATCATCAGAAGCAATGGCATAAATATGGAACGAAAGGTTCCAATTAGGTCCCTGTAGGATAGGAGCGGAGATAAGTTTCTCCTTAATGATTTCAAATGATGACTGACACTCAAGTGTCTAGATGAACTCTACATTCTTTTGAAGGAGATAAAAAATAGGGGCTACAATCTTACTAAAGTTTTATATGAATCTGTGATAGTATCTAACATGCCCTAAAAAGATTCTAACATCAGTTTGGGTCTTTGGGGTCACAAGTTGTTGTATCACTTCAATTTTCTTAGGATCAACCTTTATCCCTTCAGCTAAAATGTGGTGTCCCAATACTATTCCTTGTTCCACCATTATTAGACATTTTTCATGGCTTAGGGATAAATGATGGTCCTCATATCACTTTAGTACTTTGTCTAGACTTTGAAGAGCTTCAAGTTGATCCATAAATAGTGAATTCATCCATGTAAACTTCGACACAATCATTTACCAGTTCAACAAATATTGCTAGGATAGCTCTCTAAAAGGTTGCAAGGGTGTTACATAGTCCGAAAGGAATAACTCAATATGTGAATATTCCCCAAGGGAATGTAAATGTTGTCTTATCCCAATCTCCTGCTACTACCTATATCTAGTTGTATCCACTAAATCCATCCAAAAATGAGAAATACTTCCTCCTAGCCAGATTATCCAAAGCCTAGTCTACAAATGGTAGGGGAAAGTAATCTTTATGGGTTGCTAAATATTAAGTTCTCTATTGTCAATGCACACTCTCCAATTCCCATTTTTCTTTGGAACAAAAACTAGGAGTGAAACCCATTTTCTATTAGAAATGGGCTAGATAAATCCTACTTGTAAGAGTTTCTTAATTTTAGTTTTAGCAATGTCTTTCAAGGCAGGATTAAGTCTCCATTGTGGCTGGTGAATAGGTCGAACATCCTTTGTATAAATATGATGTGTACAAATAATTTGGTGTACACCCCTCATGTTTGTATAGTCCCAAGAAAAAGCTTTAGATCTATTCACCAAGATGTCAAAAAATTTAAGTTCTTTCAGTTCTGTCAACCAACTATTAATATTCAAAGTTTTCCCTTGCAGCAACATGATGGTTTTGACTCCTAGATGGTTGGAAGTGATAGTATACATTTTCCTTATTAAAGTGTTAAGAGGACAACTGTGTGGTATGGTTCTATGGAGTTTGGTGATATCTTCAAAGAAATGATCCATTTTTGGAATGATATTAGCCAGGGGACAGGGTAATCCCATGAAGTTAGTGCTATTGAATTCAGTATGATCCACATTGATTGGTTTTCCTAGAATTTCTTCTATGTCAAACATCTCTTCATTGCTTGAATCCATGGTAATATTTTACATATTGTTTTCTAGTTCATCCTCCAGCTCTTCACCATGTTGTTTTATGACTACCATTGCAAGTAAAGCTAGATTTTCCTATCCATTGGGACCTTCTGGTTCATCAACCCATGCTTTATTATATTCAATTGGCTTGGCAAGAGGATACAATAATAGAAGCTTATTATTAGGACCATGTGAAATGCTCATTCCTTCCTCTCTATAGTCAATCTTGGCTACAACAGTGGCTAACCATGGTCTTCCAAGGATTATTGGATAACTATCTTTTGGTGTGAGGGACTGAATTATTTGAAAGTCCACTAGATATTCCCAACCACCAACCTTAACAAGAATGTTTTCTATGACACGCTTAGGAATAACTATGGATTGATTTTCCATTTTCAACACTATATTTGTTGGAGGTAAATCAATGAGTCCCAATTTTTCCATCACATCAATAGTCATTACATTGATGACTGCTCCCAAGTCCACAAGGGCGTTAGGTATTCCTACCTCATTGATTGTTACCATTATAAGTGGGCTACCTAGGTCATCATATTTTTGAGTTGTGGTCTTTCCAGCCAAAAAGTTAACTAAGTAACCATTTATGTGAACATTATTTATTCATTTTTTTTATCTTCCTAGGGTTTTAGATCACAACTACTTGATTAGTTGGTTCAATTCAAGAATCTCTTTAATGGCTTGTAATAAAGGGGCCTCATTGGTCTCTTGTATCAGCGTAGTTTTGGTAGAAAAGGACATTTCTAGAGTATTTTTCAAGGTAGTTGGTTTCATAAGCTTTAGAAAAGGAACTTGAGTTTTCTCAGCCAGAGTAGAGTCCTTCTTTAAAGAATCATATGGAGACTGACCACTCTCCTCTTGAGGTGTGACAAAAATTCCACCTGGAGTTGGTGTAAAAGTATTGTTTTGGGTGCTAACTAGGTTTTTCTCTAAATATGTGGAAGATGTTTTTTCTGTCTCAACATAGTCTTTAATGAGCTCGTCTAGGATCTCAACTATGGTCGGTTGTGGAAGTTTTTTCCCAACCTTAATTATAGGTTTCCACAATGAATAACATTCAATCCAATCACATTTTACTCTACCATAGAATACACTGGGGTATTTTAATGGTGCTAGAAGTTGGGGTTGGTTAACCTATTCATTTTCTTGAGGATTCTGAGGGCCTGATAAAATATTTTGTTGTTGATTAGGAATACTTCTTGGAACAGAGTAATATTGATTTTGAGATTGGTTCCAATGAGGAGCAATATTTTGAGGATACCATTGTTGTTGAGTCTAGTTTTTCCATTGTGGATTTTCTTGAGACTAATTTTCCTATTCATGTGGTCCCCAGGGGTAAGTTCCCCAATTCAGTGGTACTAGTGGGGGATCTTAAGGCCAAGGTGCTTCCCATTGATTTTTATTCCAGTTGTTTTGGGGCCTCCAAGAGGGATTTGAGTTTTGGCCATATGCGAAATATCCTTCTGGTCTTTGATTGACAAGATTAATCTCTTCTTCAACCTAAGTTGTCCTTTTCTTGGAATTCATGATTGCACTAAGGAGCTTACTTTGATTAGTAGCATGATTCTTCTCACTAACTTGGAAAACATCAACCTTATCCAAGGGGAATTCTCTCAATAAATGTTTGTTGTGACACCTAGGACAATAGATGGATAAAGTTCTAGGATTACATGTAGTGCCCCTCTATGACTAGCTCCTCTTTGGTATTTGATAAATTTTGTTCAGGTGGTTTGAATTTAATGTTGTTGGGGGTATTGAAATTGATTGGTTGTGAAGTTGTCACTTAGGGATGAATTAAATAAATTGATTTTAGAGTGATATTGTATTTTTTCGTATTATTGATATTGAGGTGAAATTAATATTTTATGGGTGGAGTAATTTGCAAATTAATTAAATTTGAGTGTGAAATAATTTGAATAAAATTAGAATCAAAATTATAAGTAATACTTGTCAAGGTTATAAATATAATGTGTAAAGATTTAATTAAACAATTAAATTAAATAAAGGGATAAGATTTTCTCTATATGGAAAAAGGCAAGTAAAGCAATTAAAAGAGAAAATAATCTGATTTCAAAAACATCTTGAAGATAAGATTTAAAACTAAAGTTAAAACTAGAAAAAATAGAAAAGATGGAAAAAGGTTAAAGCGCGCACACATGCCCAACTTCAAAGAAAGCGTTGAACAAGAAATTTGTTTATTTTTGGTTGATTTTTTCTTTTGAAAAGTAATCCTCTCTTGGGCTTTATGTATGGGATTTTCTGAGAATTGGGGGGGAAGTCAATGAGGGTTTCAAAAAAAAGAAGAAGACGGGATCTGGTTTTAAATCGATAACTTTAGGGGAGGTTTACAGTTGGAGCAGGGGATTCATTAGTGACCAGACAATGTCAGTAGATCTGAGGGTTTTTGTACAAGTTTCGAGAAAATCTTAAGGTCTTGCATCTGGTATTTTTCAAATTCTCAATTTCCTCCTGTTATGAATTAGAATATTGTTTGCATTATGTACCTTGTTGGGTTTTATTTTGATGGTTTAAATGTCATTCAATACTTTGAATACGTCCCCTCGAATTCAAATGATATAGGTTGAGTTTGGGTAGGCATTTTTGGATTTCTTTTTGTATTCGAACATAATATGCATATTTACATATTATAGTTAATAATTTGCATTGTATCCTATCTTCCAATTTTCACATATCATACCTTGAATTTATTTTTAAATTCGATGAAATTGCCTTCTAAGCATCTATTGGCCTTAGTAGTCTTCATCAAGGTAATAGGTTATGTCATAAATGAGCTGCAACTTTAAACCTTTAGTCTAGAGACGAGAAGGGAGGGAAGCAAGGGATTGGAATTGGGCTTTGCCCATACTAGTGGCATTGCTTAAAATTTTCTAAAGTCTTTTCATAAATTACATACCTTGCAATTGTTAGAGTTTAGGGGTTAATATCTCTCTGAAGATTTTGTAAAACAGTGTGCATGCCTTGTCTATGCTTCCACTTTTCCTTGTATGTCTAGAGGGGAACTTGACAAATATTCTTGTGTTGTATGCTCGATGGATGTCCTAGATGCAACACTCGAACATAGAAGGGTGCAGACACTTAAATAAGCTCCCTGATTCCTTTGCAACCTGTCATAGCGGCACACTTGAAAATGGTAGGGTGTATAGATTTAAATAAACTCTCTGATTCTATTTGCAACCTATCATAGTGGTGCACTTGAACATGGTAGGGTGTATAGATTTAAATAAAATATCTGATTTCATTCACTACCTGTCTCAGCCGTCGTACCTAAAAATAATAGGAAGTTTAAAGGTTTAAATAATCTCTCTGATTTCATTTTCAACCTATCTCAGCTATGGAACTTGAACATAACATGAAAATTTAAAGGTTTAAGTAATCCCTTTGATTCCTTTGTCAATCTAACATAGTCGTAGCACTTAGAGTCAATAGAATGATAAAAGATATATGACAAATAAAGTAGTGAAGGGCAATATGAAGAAGAGAGTATTTTACAAGTTTACATTACTTCGCATAATGTTAAGTTAGACAAATTTACTAATAGAAATTATTATGTGTGGAATATTGGTTAATTAATATTAACATGTTCAGTACGAATTGTTTGTGGAGTCCCATTAATAATGGTAAATATTTTGATGGTAGATTATTTCTTTATAATGGAGTTAGTGGAAATGTTGATCATTTTTTTATAAAGGTGCTAGTAAATAATGGTTCCCCTCTTAGCTATACATTGTATAGTGCATATTTCAAATGTTACAAAAGAACATTCTCTTGATTGTAAAATTAAATGATTATACTATATAATGAAAATTGGTAACACATTAGAATATTAGGGAAAAGAGTTATGCCTTTTTATAAATGAATAAGTTCTTACTTACATAGTGAAATTAGATGGTCTTATATTTTTAGTTAAGAAGAAAACTGGCGTTGTAATGTAGTGTTGATGAAATTAGTTATCCTTTTAAATGTAATTAGAGTATTAATTGGCTAATTATGTTTATATTTTTGTATATATTTATAGGAATGATTATAAATCCTGACTTGGAATAAAAGAAATTGGTTGGAATGCCTTTATAACTTATTTTATTTAAAACAACTTTATGATGAGCTTAGCAAGATGTTAGTAAGGTATGCGAATATAGCCTTTAGTGATTTAAAATGATTTCCTATCAAGTGAAGAGTCAAATTGTAGACAATAGTTCAATTGTTCTTTGAAGTTTATTGCTTTTTGATTTGTTGGTTTGGTATTCTGAGTGTGATAAATTATGCCTTGAGTTAATCACGGTATGTGATTATAGAGTTCCTTTAGTTATTTTAAATTAATTCTTATTGAACGAATGGATAAATTGTATTTGAATAGTCATTGTTCATTTAAGGGTAATTTGGTGTATCCTATTTGTGGTATCCTCTTTGGAATTGCTTGGCTTTGGAAGTGATTTCATTCCATTAGGTTCGTGTCGATTTATGAGTAATTTGACAGATCCTTTCATTGTGACTTTTCTTGAGTTGACGTGAGTTGGGGATCTTCTTTCATTTAAATTGTGTTGCTATTTGTTTAACCCTATGTGGTGAATTCTTGGTTTGTTTTGAGTTGTGGGGGTTTTATTAATTTATTTTGTGGTGGAGTATTTTGGATACTAATGCGATGCTTGGTTGTGATAAGTTTATGCTTCTTTATTGAATGCAATCTTCCCACTTTTATTATTTTGGTGAAACATTAAATCATATGGTTGTCATGTTTGTTGATTTTGTGAAAGGTCATTTATTTACCAACTGTGTGGGTATCTTGTGAGGAGGAAATTGAGGTCTCCCTTGCATGCCCGGTTGGATGTTCTTACCTTTGTTGTTGAAGGATTGTTTCTGGATGGTTATGTGTTGATGTGAATGCCTTTGGAGTCTAATTTTGATCAAGAAATCCTTTGTCATTTAATTTGTGTTGAAATATAATCGGGAACTCATATTTTGTTTATGAGTTGTGGGTAGTTGATCTTCTTGGACTTCCGGAGGAAAGAGTAATTTGGTTTCATGTTGATAACTTATGGATTTGGGTTTATGCCAAAATTTGATTGTAATTTTAATTTTGAGTTCAGGTGTGGGTTGTACCATTTTTATGGGTGGTGTTTCATATGATTTTGGCCAGATGGTATATGCCTTGCATTTGTTCTAAGTTTATGTTTCCTTGCTTTGCAAGTATTGGTACAAGTCCTTGGATTTTGGTTTATGTTTTTGGGTCTCTACGGAGAGTGGCTCTTCGTGGGGTTTGACACCTCAAATAAGAGGAAGGGCACAGGATAACCCACGTAAGAGTTAGAGTAAAAAGTGAAAACCTAATAATAGAACCTAGGGTGATGGGTAGTAATGACATGATAAGATAATCTTGAGTACCTCGTCTATCCATTAGGGCTATCGCAAAATAATGGTAGACTGAGAAGGTCGTGGTTGGCAAAGTTTTTACATCGTCCTCATGAGAGGGGTTAACGGCTCCGCATGAGTCACCCTATGGCACCTCAAGTACGACGAAGGGCCAGGATAACCATAGATGGGGGTCGACACCTCAAGCAGCCTGGTACAACTAGTGCTTGGAGGAAGGGCACATGATAACCCATGTAGGACTATGTGATGACACTCTCCACTAGTTGCCCTTATGCTTTGTTTCCTTGGTTTCCTCTGGAAGTGTGTTATGATTATCGTCTTGGATTTACTTGGCATGTGATTATGATTGTTGCTTTTGATTTATCTATGATGTGTTTTTATGGTTCTCTGTTTACTATGATTGGTTCTTGGTTGTTGTTGTTTATGATTGGTTCTTGGCTATTGTTGTTTTTGATCTTTGAAATATTCTCTTGTTTTCTTTGGAGTTATTGTTAATATGATATTTTGTATGATGTTGAGTCTTGTGGTTCTTGGATGTTCTTGGTTGAGGTCTCCTTCTTGTCAGCTCCTTAGCACGGGGGGTGGGTCCTCAGACCCACGTGGTCAGGTGGAATGTGCAAAGCACCCCATTGGGTCTGCAGTCAAGAATCGAGAGGTGTGGATTGGTGTCATTTGTGCCGACTTTAGAGTTGGTTCCCTCTTGGAGCCAGTTATGTTACCTTGTATTCATCTGTTCAGTTGAATCATGTTATCTTATTGTATGGTTCTGTTCATATTTAGAAACACTTTTGTATCATTGTACCTTTTGAACATTATAATGCAATGTAATGTAGTATTTCATCTTGATCAACCTTGTGTGGATATTGGTCCATGGAAGTGGTTATTCGATGCATTGTATTTGTGGAATTGTGTCCTTTGAATTTATATGATAGTGAGAGTTTATCATTATGTGTTGAGTTAATCATGTATATGTTGAATTTTCATAGACGGATGGTTTATTTTTAATGATTTAGCTTATATGTGTTACGTTAGTAAATTTTTACTTTGTTATGGATAACGTCTTTGGATTTCATTCTTTGTTGTCATTGTATGGATTTAATTCTCGTAATGACCCCTCATGTACCCCAAGGGATGTAAGTGTAAATGGATTTGTTTAATTGAGTTTTATGACTTATGAATTAATGTGCATCTCATTTATGTTTAGATTTATTTTAAAAAAAAATTGTGCGGTAATTATTGTTTAGTTGTCCTTTGGGGTCCACATGATGGGGCGTTACAACATGGTATCAGAGCATAGGTTCATACACTGGGCACTATGTGTGCTCACTATGTAACCTTGTGTTTAGTCCCTTGAGTCTAGAGTTCCAGTTTCTATTGTCATTGTTGTGAACTTGAGTTTCTTCCGTTAGCCGATGTCGGGTCAATGGTGTAGGAAACTAATGGAAAGGAGAGGAACCTCGATGTAGTGTGCAATGCACCGATATCCTTCCTATTAGGGATGCACTATGGACCCTTTTGTTGTTGTGTGGTGTGGTTTCTAGTGATATGAGTCATGTGTAAGAATGTGTCGAGTGTGTGTAAAGATTGCAAATTTGTGTTTTTGAAGTGATGAATTATGTTTTCCTGAATATGTGAAAGTGTAAAATTTTTCCTTTGGTTAAAATTGTTGTGAGATTTGGTGTTGAATAATGACTGAAGTGGAGTGGTTTATGTGAAAATGATGAGTTTTAGCAAAAAGGTGTGTTTGAGTAGATAATTATGCTTTAATTTTATGAAAGTATAACATTTTTAGGTAAAGAATTAGTTTAAAATTTTTATACTAATGTGTTTTGATCCATGGAAGTTAATGATTTCTAGGTAATTGGCTCAGAAACTCAGCAACAAAGGTAATATAATTGGTACTTATAGAGATAGATATTTCTAATGACAAGTAGTAGTCAGTTTCTAATACAGTATATGCAAGAGACTTATAGCTAGATCATTATGTGATTCTTTTCTAGAACTGATAAGTAGCAAACTGCTTACAAGTTATTAGAGTAATTTTGACTATTGTGTGTGTCTAGTGGGAGGGACAGTGTAGAATCACCCAATTACGAGTGCCCTACTATGCTATGAATTCATCTCATGATGTGGTTGTGATATATACATATTGTGCACGACGTTTATTGTATGCAAGATTGTAGGAACTAAGCCTAGATTCCACCTGCATTTTTAGGACAGGGCGAGCATCATATACACCCAATGGGTTGACATGGAAAATAGGAGCTGACAAGAAGGTTTCCCCATCCTAGTTCGTCACCCTATCCTTATCGTTTGTTGGAATTCCACCTCCATTTTTGGTATCGTTTCTTTTCTTTGAATGTGTTTAATTCTCTTGCTCATTTAGTGTCGTATGATTATTGATATTGTTGTTAGTTTGTTTTTTTATTGTGATTATGCTTGAGGTTGACTTTCATGAGTAAGTCGAAGCCGAGGGGGGGAGGATGTAGTGCCCCTCTATGACTAGCTCCTCTTTAGTATTTGATAAATTTTAATTAGGTGGTTTGAATTTAATGTTGTTGGGGGTATTGAAATTGATTGGTTGTGAAGTTGTCAATTAGGGATGAATTAAATAACTTGATTTTAGAGTGATATAATTGTATTTTTTTGTATTATTGATCATATTGAGGTGAAATTAATATTTTATGGGTGGAGTAATTTGCAAATTAATTAAATTTGAGAGTGGAATAATTTGAATAAAATTAGAATCAAAATTATAAGTAATAAGTCAAGGTTATAAATATTATGTGTATGAATTTAATTAAACTTGGTTAAATTAAATAAAGGGATAATATTTTCTCTGTATGGAAAAAGGAAAGTAAAGCAATTAAAAGAGAAAATAATCTGATTTCAAAAAAAATTTGAAAATAAGATTTAAAACTAAAGTTAAAAATGGCAAAAATAGAAAATACGGAAAAAGGTTAAAGTGTGCGCACATGCACGACTTCAAAGAAAGCGTTGAACATGAAATTTGTTTATTTTTGGTTGATTTTTGTTTTCAAAAAGTTATCCTGTCTTGGGATTTATGTATGGGATTTTCTGAGAATTGGGGGGGACGTCGATGAGGGTTTGAAGAAAAAGAAGAAGAAGAAGATGGGATCTAGTTTTAAAAGGATAATTTTAGGGGAGGTTTGTAGTTGGAGCAGAGGATTCATTAGTGACCAGACAATGTCGGTAGCTCTAAGGGTTTTTGTACAAGTTTCCAGACAATCTTAAGGTCTTGCATCTAGTATTTTTCAAATTCTCAATTTCATCCTATTATGAATTAGAATATTGTCTACATTATGTACCTTGTTGGGTGTTATTTTGATGGTTTAAATGTCATTCAATACTTTGAATACATCCCCTCGAATTTGAATGATATAGTCTAAGTTTGGGTAGGCATTTTTGGATTGCTTTCTGTATTCGAATATAATATGCATATTTACATATTATAGTTTATAATTTGCATTCTATCTTGTCTTCCAATTTTCACATATCATACCTTGAATTTATTTTTAAATTCGGTGAAATTTCCTTCTAAGCATCTATCGGCCTTAGTAGTCTTCATCAAGGTAATAGGTTATGTCATAAATGAGCTGCAACTTTAAACCTTTAGTCTGGACATGAGTAGGGAGGGAAGTAAGGGATTGGAATTGGGCTTTTCCCATGCCAGTGGCATCGCTTAAAAATTTCTCAAGTCTTTTCATCAATTACATACCTTGCAATTGTTAGAGTTCAATAGTTAATATCTCTCTGAAGATTTTGTCAAACAGTGTGCATGCCTTGTCTATGCTTCCACTTTTCCTTCTATGTCTAGTGGGGCGCTTGAAAAATATTCTCGTGTTGTAAATGCTCGATGGGTGTCCCAGTTGCAACACTCGAACATAGAAGGGTACAGACATTTAAATAAGCTCCCTGATTCCTGTGCAACCTGTCACAGTGGCGCACTTGAACATGGTAGGTTGTATAGATTTAAATAAATCCTTTGATTCTATTTGCAACCTGTCACAGTGGTGCACTTGAACATGGTAGGGTGTATAAATTTAAATAAAATCTCTGATTTCATTGACAACCTGTATAAGCCATCGCACTTGAACATAATAGGAAGTTTAAAGGTTTAAATAATCTCTCTGATTTCATTGTCACCCTATCTAAGCTACGACGCTTGAACAAAAGAGGAAATTTTAAAGGTTTAAGTAATCCCTCTGATTCCTTTGTCAATCTAAAATAGTCATAGCACTTAGAGTCAATAGAACGATAAAAGATATATGACAAATAGAGTAGTGAAGGGAAATATGAAGAAGAGAGTATTTTAGAAGTTTACATTAGTTCGCATAATGTTAAGATAGAAAAATTTACTAATAGAAATTATTGTGTGTGGAATATTGGTTAATTAATATTAAAAACAGTATGCATTGTTTGTGGAGTCCCATTAATAATGGTAAATATTTTGATGGTAGATTATTTTTTTATAATGGAGTTAGTGGACATGATGATCATTTCTTTATAAAGGTGCTAGTAAAGAATGGTTCCCCTCTTAGCTATAAATTGTATAGTGCATATTTCAAATGTTAGAAAAGAATGTTCTCTTGATTGTGAAATTAAATGATTATACTATATAATGAAAATTGGTAAAACATTAGAATATTAGGGAAAAGAGTTATACCTTTTTATAAATGAATAAGTTCTTACTTACATAGTGAAATTAGATGGTCTTATAGTTTTAGTTAAGAAGAAAATTGGTGTTGTAATGTAGTGTTGATGAAATTAGTTATCCTTTTAAATGTAATTAGAGTATTAATTTGCTAATTATGTTTATATTTCTGTATATATTTATAGGAATGATTATAAATCCTGACTTGGAATAAAAGCAATTGGTTGGAATGCATTTATAACTTATTTTATTTAAAACAACTTTATGATGAGCTTAGCGAGATGTTAGTAAGGTATGTGAATATAGCCTTTAGCGATTTAAAACGATTTCCTATCAAGTGAAGAGTCAAATCGTAGACGATAGCTCAATTGTTCTTTGAAGTTTATTGCTTTTTTATTTGTTGGTTTGGTATTCTGAGTGTGATAAATTAGGCCTTGAGTTAATTACAGTATGTGATTATAGAGTTCCTTTAGTTATTTTAAATTAATTCTTATTGAATGAATGGATAAATTGTATTCGAATGGTCATTGTTCATTGAAGGGTAGTTTGGTGTACTCTTTGGAATTGCTTGGCTTCAGAAGTGATTTCATTCCATTAGGTTCATGTCGATTTATGAGTAATTTGACAGATCCTTTCATTGTGACTTCTCTTGAGTTGACGTGAGTTGGGGATCTTCTTTAATTTAAATTGTGTTGCTATTTGTTTAACCCTACATGGTGAATTATTGGTTTGTTTTGAGTTGTGGGGGTCTTATTAATTGATTTTGTGGTGGAGTATTTTGGATACTAATGCGATGCTTGGTTGTGATAAGTTTATGCTTCTTTATTGAATGCAGTCTTCCCACTTTTATTATTTTGGTGAAACATTAAATCATATTGTTGTCATGTTTGTTGATTTTGTCAAAGGTCATTTGTTTACCAACTGTATGGGTATCTTATGAGGAGGAAATTGAGGTCTCCCTTGGATGCCCGGTTGGATTTTTTCACCTTTGTTGTTGAAGGATTATTTCTGGATGGTTCCATGTTGATGTGAATGCCTTTGGAGACTATTTTTGATCAAGGAATCCTTTGTCATTTAATTTGTGTTGCAATATAATCGAGAAATGATATTTTTTTTATGAGTTGTGGGTAGTTTATCTTCTTGGATTGCTAGAGGAAAGAGTATTTTGGTTTCAGGTTGATACCTTATGGATTTTGGTTTATGCCAAAATTTGATTGCAATTTTGATTTCGATTTCAGGTGTGGGTTGTACCATTTTTATGGGTGGTGTTTCATATGATTTTGGCCAAATGGTATATGCTTCACGTTTGTTCTAAGTTTGTGTTTCAGTGCGATGCAAGTATTGGTACAACCCCTTTGATTTTAGTTTATGTGTTGGCTCTCTAGGGAGAGTGGCTCTTCATGGGGGCCGACGCCTCAAATAAGAGGAAGGGCATAGGATAAGCCATGTAAGAGTTAGAGTAACAAGGGAAAGCCTAATAATATAACCTAGGGCGATGGGTAGTAATGACATGATAAGATAATCTTGAGTACCTCATCTTTCCATTAGGGCTATCGTAGACTAATGGTAGACTCAGAAGGTCGTGGTTGGAAAAGTCATTACCTCATCCTCATGAGAGGGGTTAATGGCTCCGCATGAGTCACCCTATGGGGCCGAAACCTCAAATAGGAGGAAGGGCCAGGATAACCATAGATGGGGGTTGGCACCTCAAGCAGCTTGGTACAACCGGTCTTGGAGGAAGGGCACTAGATAACCCATGTAGAACTATGCGATGACACTCTCCACTAGTTGCCCTTATGCTTTGTTTCCTTGGTTGCCTCTGGAAGTGTGTTATGATTATGTTCTTGGATTTACCTGGCATGTGATTATGATTGTTGCTTTTGATTTATCTATGATGTGTTTTTTATGGTTATGTGTTTACTATGATTGGTTCTTGGTTGTTGTTTATGATCTTTGAAATCTTTTCTTGTTGTCTTTTGAGTTATTGTTAATATGATATTTTGTATGATGTTGAGTCTTGTGGTTTCCTATTTGGATGTTCTTTGTTGATTTCTCCTTGTCAGATCCTTAGCACGAGGGGTGGGTCCTTGGACCCATGTGGTTGGCTGGAACGTGCAAAGCACCCGATTGGGTCCGCAATCGAGAATTGAGAGGTGCAGATTGGTGTCATTTGCGGTGACTTCAGAGTTGGTTCCCTCTTGGAGCCAGTTATGTTACCTTGTATTCATCTATTCAGTTGTATCATGTTATCTTATTGTATGGTTCCATTCATGTTTGGAAACACTTTTGTATCATTGTACCTCTTGAACATTGTAATGCAATGTAATGTAGTATTTCATCTTGATAAACCTTGTGTGGATATTGGCCCATGGCAGTGGTTATTCGATGCATTGTATTTGTGGAATTGTGTCCTTTGAATTTATATGATGGTGAGAGTTTATTATTATGTGTTGAGTTAATCATGTATATGTTGAATTTTTGTACACGGATGGTTTCTTATTAATGATTTATCTTGTATGTGTTACGTTAGTAAATGTTTTCTTTGTTATGGATAACGTCTTTGGCTTTCATTCTTTATTATCGTTGTATGGATTTAAGTTTCATAATGACTCCTCGTGTACCCCAAGGGACATAAGTGTAAATGGATTTGTTTAATTGAGTTTTATGACTTATGACTAAATGTGCATCTCATGTATGTTTAGATTTATAATTTTAAAAAAAAAATTGTGCAGTAATTATTATTTAGTTTTCCTTTGGGGTCTACATGATGGGGCATTACACCATGGTATTAGAGCATATGTTCGTATGCTAGGCACTATTTGTGCTCACTATGTAACCTTGGGTTTAGTCCCTTGAGTCTAGAGTTCTAATTTTCTATTGTCATTGTTGTGAACCTGAGTTTCTTCTGTTAGCCGATGTCGGGTCAATGGTGTAGTAAACTGATGGAAAGGATAGGACCCTCGGTGTAGTGCACAATGCACCGATATCCTTCCTATCAAGGATGCACTATGGACCCTTGTGTTGTTGTGTGGTGTAGTTTCTTGTGATATGAGTCATGTGTAAGAATGTGTTGAGTGTGTGTAAAGATTGCAAATTTCTATTTTTGAAGTGATGAATTATGTTTTCTTGAATATGTGAAAGTGTAAAATTTTACCTTTGGTTGAAATAGTTGTGAGATTTGGTGTTGAATAATGACTGAAGTGGAGTGCTTTATGTGAAAATAATGATTTTTAGCGAAAATTTGTATTTGAGTAGATAATTATGCTTTAATTTTATGAAAGTATAACATTTTAAGGTAAAGAATTAGTTTAAAATTTTTATACTAATGTGTTTTGTTCCATGGTAGTTAATGATTTCTAGGTAATTGGCTCAGAAACTCAGCAACAAAGGTAATGGAATTGGTACTTATAGAGATAGTTATTTCTAATGACAAGTAGTAGTCAGTTTCTAATACAGTATATGAAAGAGACTTATAGCTAGATCATTATGTGATTCTTTTCTAAAATTGATAAGTAGCAAACTACTTACGAGTTATTAGAATAGTTTTGACTATTGTGTGTGTCTACTAGGAGGGATACTGTAGTATCACCCAATTATGAGTGCCCTACTATGCTGCGAATTCCTCTCACAATGTGGTTGTGATATATACATATTGTGCATGACGTTTATTGTATGCAGGATTGTAGGAACTAAGCCTTGATTCCACCTACATTGTTAGGTTAGGGTGAGCATCATATACACCCAATCAGTTGACGTGGAAAATAAGAGCTGACAAGAAGGTTTCCCCAACCTAGTTTGTCACCCCGTCCTTGTGGTTTGTTGCAATTCTGCCTTCATTTTTGGTATCATTTCTTTTCTTTGAATGTGTTTAATTCTCTTGCTCATTTAATGGCGTATGATTGTTGATATTGTTGTTAGTTTTTTTTTTTACTGTGCTTATGCTTGAGGTCGACTTTCAGGAGTAAGTCGAAGCCTAGGTGGGGAGGATGTAGTAACCCTCTATGACTAGCTTCCCTTTGGTATTTGATAAATTTTATTCAGGTGGTTTGAATTTAATGTTGTTGGGGGTATTGAAATTGATTGGTTGTGAAGTTGTCACTTAGGGATGAATTAAATAAATTGATTTTAGAGTGATATTGTATTTTTTTGTATTATTGATATTGAGGTGAAATTAATATTTTATGGGTGGAGTAATTTGCAAATTAGTTAAATTTGAGTGTGAAATAATTTGAATAAAATTAGAATCAAAATTATAAGTAATAATTCAAGGTTATAAATATTATGTGTATGGATTTAATTAAACCTAGTTAAATTAAATAAAGGGATAAGATTTTCTCCGTATGGAAAAAGGAAAGTAAAGAAATTAAAAGAGAAAATAATCTGATTTAGAAAAAAAATTGAAAATAAGATTTAAAACTAAAGTTAAAACTGGAAAAAATAGAAAAGACGGAAAAAGATTAAAGCATGCGCACATGCATGACTTCAAAGAAAGCATTGAACATGAAATTTGTTTATTTTTGGTTGATTTTTTCTTTCGAAAAGTTATCCTGTCTTGGGATTTATGTATGGGATTTTCTAAGAATTGGGGGGGAATTTGATGAGGGTTTCAAAAAGAAGAAGAAGAAGACGGGATCTGGTTTTAAGAAGATAATTTTACGGGAGGTTTGCAGTTGGAGTAGGGGATTCATTAGTGACCAGATACTTTTGGTAGATCTGAGGGTTTTTGTAAAAGTTTCCAGACAATCTTAAGGTCTTACATCTGGTATTTTTAAAATTCTCAATTTCCTCATGTTATGAATTAGAATATTGTCTGCTTTATGTACCTTCTTGGGTGTTATTTTGATGGTTTAAATGTTATTCAATACTTTGAATACGTCCCCTCGAATTCAAATGATATAGTTTGAGTTTGGGTAGGCATTTTTGGATTTCTTTTTATATTCAAACATAATATGCATATTTACATATTATAGTTAATAATTTGCATTGTATCCTATCTTCCAATATTCAATATCATACATTGAATTTATTTTTAAATTCGATGAAATTTCCTTCTAAGCATCTATTGGCCTTAGTAGTCTTCATC
>VDFB02070984.1:0-19830 GCA_007258455.2 Sequoia sempervirens
TTAATTTAGTTTTTAATTTAGTTTTTAATTTAGTTTTTAGTTTTTAATTTAGTTTTTAATTTTTAGTTTTTTAGTTTAGTTTTTAATTTCGTTTTTAGTTTTGATTCATTAATCCAGCTTCCACTCAGTTGCAGGAAAAACGATTTCTGGGTTTTGTAGCCAGGGTCAAAATCCGATCTAGGTATCTTCCAGTTTTTTGATTTCTTTCACAGATCTGAAGAAAATAGCTGCACAAAAACCGTCGCGCGTCATTTTTCAGCTGGCTAAAGGTTTAAAAAAAAATATTTTTTTCATCTTCTGCTTGCTGGATCAAAAAACGATTTCTGGGTTTTATTTTTTGCTTCAAAAAATTTTTGGGTTTCTGTTTTTATCTACTCATTATAAACAGATTTTTCAGAAATAAAATTTGAAGATTTTTATGCATGTTTTAATTTAGTTTTTAATTTTTAGTTTTTAATTTAGTTTAGTTTTAATTTTAATTTAGTTTTTAATCTTAATTTAGTTTAATTTTTAGTTAGTTTGGTTTAGACTTTAATTTAGATTTTTAAATTAGATACTTTTTTTAGTTTCTAAAATTCAAATTAGATTTTTTTAACTTAAAGTAGATTCTTTAACTTTGTTAATTTAAATTAGATTTTTTTACTTTAGATTTTTTAACTTTATTAATTTAAATTAGAATTATTAATTTAGATTAGATTTTTTTAATTTAGATTAGATTTTTTTAATTTTATTAATTTAGATTAGTTTTGTTTTAAATTTTTAGTTTAGTATTAGATTAATTTAGTTTAATTTTAGTTTTGTTAACTAATTCCTTTTAGATTAAATTTTGACTAGATTAAATTAGATTTTTTAATTCTAGTTCTTTTAAATTTTTTTTTTCCAGAGCATAACAGTTTCTGCAGGACGCCAGTCAGAGAACTTGAAACACACTAACGGTTTGATTGCAAGACATGTGACAAAGACTTGAAAACAAACACTTACGCTTGTCAAAGATCCTATTTAAAAAAAATATTGTGTTTGTTTTCCTGCTTTTCAATTCACATAGTCTAATTAGGGCTTCGTTAAAATTCTTAGGAGTTTCGATAGTGAGTAGGGAATTTGGCTCTTTGTTACATGGAGGTGATGACCATGGACAAATCTAGGCTCCTTATGATCTTACTAATATGACGAACTCTTAGGGAGCGGAGCAAGGTAGTGAATCTTTAGCACTTTCACTCGTCAGGGGATTATGCTCTTCTCTCATTGAGAGAATTAGAAACTCAAAAGCGTGTGAATTTGGTGAAGTGAAACTAGCTCGGTGATTAAGGTTGTTTAGTGTGTTTGGGTAAAGAGACGGGCTAGAGAAGTATGCTCTTCTCCTTTTGGGAGAATCAGAAATCAGAAACCCGAATCCGAGCCATGTCCAGTGTCACCTTTAGAGGGCCTGCCGGAAGTTGAACCCTCAAGGCGACCCAAGTGAGTACACACCTATAAAGCCGGTGATTCCACCTCCCACTATAAAGAGGTCAAATAAAGAGAATGCGTAAAAATGTATAACTGAAAGTATGTTATACTTCTGTGAATCCTTACATGCAAGGATACTCAATAATGAGTCCTTGCAAATCAATTCACAGCTCTCTATCCGAGAAGAGCAGAGATTGATATTGTAGCCCTCAGATTAACCCTGTTACCCCTGCAAATACAATCTCAGAATGAGAGATTCAAAGAGGAGAAGCAAGAATGCTAATCTCCATGAATCCTGTTCTTGCAATGCAACAATGAAAACTAATCTAAATGGATGTAAATGCAATAAACCAAACTAATTTATTGAAATAAAAAATTAATCTACATGCAATGTCATAAATAAATTATTTTGCAAATTAATCTATTATGAAGATTAAGCTAAAATGTAATACTAAACTATATGCTCTAAAACTAAGATGCTTATATAATCAAACTAATGTAATCTCCAATGATAAAATTCAAATTTGTAGCATAGGTTTGATGTAAAAATTCGTGATTCTCTCTTTTTGAAATGAGAATGAGAGGGCTCATTTTATAGGCAAAAGTAGAATTGAAGGCAAATTCAGAAGCAATGTGGGATAAATAGAAAAATAGAAACAAATCTTGATTGGAATTCTTTTTTTAGTTTATTTCCCTTTTAACTAATTTGTTTCCCTTTTTTTCATCACGGGATATTCTTGAGAGGATATTTCATTTATTTTATTTAATTTAAGATGATAATATCTCTTTTAATAAAATAAAATAAGATTATGTAATTTAGAAATGAATATTAATAAAATAAAATAAAATAATTTAATTAAAAATAGATTTAATTAACTAGCATCATTTTATTTAAGTAATATCCAACTTCAATTAAATAACATTATTTTATTTATTAAAAGGGATTTATTTCTTTTGATTAAATAAAATTAATGAAGTATTCAAACCTTAGGGAAAATTGAAACATTTGAAATAGCTATGAATTGACTAAGAAATTTGATTTGAAAATGTGACAATCATTGATTCAAAAAGTTGATGTTGACAAATTAAATAAATGGGGCCCAAAGTCTAGGTGACCATTTTAGGTTGCATACATTTGCCCCTCTTTGACTAATGTGAGGTCGACTCGGGATCACATGCAGTCAAAGAATGAAGTTGCAATGTGAGATCGATTTGGGATCACAAAACAACTCAGATGTGAGGTCAACTTGGGATCACATCTGGACAAACATAAACAGAAGGCCTTTGAACATGAGGTCGATTCGGGATCACATCCAAAGTGAGAGATAAGAATCTCAAGCAAGGTTGCCCCAAGAGAAGCAATTGATAAATTGATAAAGTTGAATCAAGGATTGAAGTTTGATAGATACTTGTGATCGAAGTGAAATGAGATAGAGGGAGAAATAATAAATTGAAATTTACGATCAAAATCAAACAAAGATAAAGGTTCTTGATGTAAGATGAAAATATAAGAATAGAACCGAGGTAGATTAGCAAAAGAAATTATGCCCTAAGGTTGAATTAGAAAGAAAAGAAGTGGGGTGAAATCGAATGGAAGATAGAAGTTTGGAAGAAATGGAAAGAAATGGAGAGAAGGAAGAGAATCTGCCTCAATAAAGAGGATGCATCAAAATCAATCAACTGTTTAAGATAGGGAATTTTGATTGAAATCACGAAAGAAGATAAGGAAATGAAGAACGTGATCATAGTTGATGAAAAATCCACAAGAAAGATGAAGAAAACCCTCTCAAACCCATAATACAGCCTAAAAGTGCAAATTAACATGAAGTCTAAATAATGCAAGCTACATGAAAATGCAAAGGTGTACTTGCAATAGGGTAACATAGGTTTTTGTGTGTTCATCATTTATTAGAGAATGTAAGAGAACTTATTTTCATCATTGGGCCATTATTACCAGACATCGGACAATCACACAATCATCACTAGTCACAAACGCAACTATGAAGATATGAATGTGATTTATATTAGCTTGGAATGTGGAAAGATTCTAACATGAGCATCAAAGACATGAAGGTCAAGATGACTACAATGTTAGCTTACCCAATTTAATGTAGCAAAACCATGCTCGCATCAAGACATAAATGCCAAGATTACCATGAGAATGGTTGTGCAAAAACATTCAAGGATGATGCCATAAATCTCTTAAGTGTGTCAAGGAGACAACAAGAGACATTGAAGAGGTTCAAGACAACACCCACAAGCAGAAAGCAAATAAAAACATGCCCCATGCCCCAAGTCCTCTAGCTATGCATCATGGAGAGACTTATTAGACAAGGACACTCAACGAAAATCAATATTAGTCAGCACACAAAGAAAAGATCATGGCATATCTCAAGCATTAAGTGTTGCAATTAAAATTTTTTAAGTGTGTAAACTAATACTGAGTTCCAAGGATAAGGATCGAATGCTTGCAAGTAGGTAAGATCACATGACTGAACTGGATAAGACCAAACTGATAAGTGTTGAAAAACACACGATGTTAGGGGTTGTGTTGAAAAACACAGTTGGGTTAGTGTTGAAAAACACCATTTGCGAGGTGTCCTAAAGACAAGCATATCCAAGAGACCAAAGCTAACACAATGATGCCCCTAGACAAAGACAAAGACCAATTCCAAACCAAGGCAATAAGGACAAGGCATGATGGAGAAAGGCTAAGTGTCGAGGATGCATGCTAAGAAATAGGGATGCAAAGGCCTCAAGTAGCGCCTGTTTCCAGGTTTTCACCACTTGGAAGAATCTTTTTTTTAGGACTTTTTATATATATATATATATTTTTTTGTATTTTTGCTACCAAGGTGCCTGTTTCCAGGTTTTCACCAAGGCACTTTTTTCTTTTCTTTTTTGTATTTTTTCAGCATCATATTTGAATTTTTTTTTTGGATTTTTTGACAATATATCCATTTTTTTTTTGTAATTTTTTCATTATCATATATCAATTTTTTTTTGGAACTTTTTTCAGGGTCATAATTATATACAAAGGATGACCCCAGACAGAATGGGCATCAAGAATAGAACTTCTTCAGGTGCAAAACATTGATAGGCTCAGGGAGCTGCTCCCCCTCTTCAGTAGATAGTAGATAGGCACCTGTGCCAAAAGCTGCTGTGATGATGTAGGGTCCAAGCCAATTAGGTTCGAATTTGCCCTTCTGTTCTCGATTCTGTTGGTTCTTAGGATTCTCTCGCAGGACAAGATCTCCTACTTGGAATTCTCTAGGGCGAACCTTTTTGTTGAAGGCTTTGAACATCTGCCTTTGATAGACCCTCATATAGTCAAATGATGCTTTACGCTTCTCATCAAGAAGTTCCAATTCTTGCAATCTCATGGCGCGATAGTCTTCATCTATAACTAGACCTTTGAGAGAGACCCGAAGTGATGGAATCTCAACCTCTAAAGGTAACACTGCTTCAACGCCGTATGTGAGGGCAAAAGGAGTAGCCCCAGTTGGAGTACGAATACTCGTTCTATAGGCCCACAGGGCTGGATTTATCTGTAGGTGCCAATCTCTACCATTCTTATGAACTGTTCTATGCAAAATCTTGAGAATGGTTTTGTTTGAAGCCTCTGCCTGACCATTTCCTTGTGGGAAGTAAATGGAGGACCAATGTTGCTTTATCTTGAATCTTTGGCAGATTTCTTTAAGGTCCTTGTTTTTGAACTGATCTCCATTGTCAGTGATGATCTCAGATGGCACTCCATATCGACAGATGATATGGTTTAAAATAAATAAAGACACTGTCTTGCCCGAGGCAATAGAAAGTGGAACAGCCTCTACCCATTTTGTGAAGTAGTCAGTAGCAGTGATAATGAACTTATGCCCACCTGATGAGTTGGGATGAATCTGCCCAACAAGATCAAAGGCCCATCGCTGAAATGGCCAGTGAGATATAGAAGGAATTAGCTCCCTACCTGGAGCATGTATCAGGTGTCCATGTTTTTGACATTTTTCACAAGTCTTAGCAAATGCTACTGCATCTATCTGCATCGTAGGCCAATAGTACCCTGCTCTAAGCAACCTTCTAGCCATGGAAAGACCATTAGAATGTCCTCCACATATGCCCTCGTGGATGTCAACTAGCGCTTGATCGGATTCTTCCTTTTCTAAGCACCTAAGAAGTGTTCCATCTAGACCCCTCCTATACAAATCACCGGAGATGAGGGAATCACAAGAGGCATTGCGGATAAGGTTTCTTCATTCAGATCGGTTAAATGTATCGGGGATGATGCCATCACGAAGATATGAGTAAATAGCTCCATAGCGGAGACCTCATGATTGATTAAGGGTACAAAATGATATGGTTTCTCGTGAGTCAAATATGGGATATCGTAGCTCTTCCACCAGGAATTCATATCTGGATTCATGTTCCTCTAACTGAAGAAGTGAAGCAAGGGTGGCTATAGCATCAGCTGCTTTGTTCTCAGCCCTAGGGATTTGCTGAAAGGTGACAAAAGTAAAATACCGTCTCAATGAATCAACCATTTTTTTGTAAGGTACCAACTTGTCATCTTTTGTTTGGTATTGTTCATTGACTTGGTTGATGATCAGCTGAGAATCCGCATAGATATGTAGTTCTGTGATATTCCACTCTATAGCTGGCTTTTAGTCCATTTGTCAAAGCCTCATACTCAGCTATGTTGTTTGCGCATGGAAAGAGTAACTTGTAAGATTTAGGAATAGTATACCTATGAGGAGAAACAAACAACACACCAGCTCCAGAACCATTTTGCATGCATGAACCATCAAAGAATAGTTTCCAGGATCTTTCAGTCATGTACATAAGATGCTCATCTGGAAAGTTGACTTGAATGGGCATATTATCTTGAATAGGAAAATTAGCCAGTTGATCTGCAATAGCTTGGCCTTTGATTGCTTTGCGCTCAATATACTCTATGTCAAATTCAGAAAGAATCATCATCCATTTAGCAAGTCTACCCGTGAGAGTAGCTTTATCGAGCAAGTATTTGAGAGGATAAATTTTTGATATGAGGTGTATGGTGTGCGCAAGCATATAGTGCTTCCAAATTCTTTGAGAAGCAAACACTACTACGAGGCAAGATTTTTCAATACTAGTAAAATTAACCTCATAAGAAACAACATTGCGACTAATATAATATATGGCCCTTTCTTTCCCTTGTTCATCTAATTGAGCCAACAATGCCCCCAGTGAAGATTCAGTAGCTGAGACATATAAAATGAGAGGCTTTCCTGGAATGGGAGGCATTAAAATGGGAGGATTTGCCAAGTATTCTTTAATTTGATCCATGCTCTTTTGGAAATCCTCATTCCAGACACATTGAACACCTTTATGCAAATTTTTGTTGAAAGGTTGTGCTCTATCCGCCAATTGTGAAATAAACCTCCTTATGGATTGAAGGCGCCCTTGAAGACTCCTCATTTGGCTGACATTTTTGGGAGGTGGCATGTTTATAATGGCTTGAACCTTTTCAGGGTCCACTTCTATTCCTTTAGCTGAAATGATGAATCCCAATAATTTTCCAGAAGTAACACCAAATGCACACTTTTTTGGGTTTAATCTTAGTTGAAATTGTTCCATGCGATCTAGAATCACTTCTAAATCAGCCAAATGTGTTCCTCTTCTCTTAGACTTAGCCAGGGTGTCATCCACATAATCTTCCATATTCTTATGCATCATGTCATGGAAGATGGTTGTCATAGCTCTTGGTAAGTAGCTCCTCAATGCGATTTTTCAACCCGGCATGACATTCCAACAATAAGTACCCCGTGCACATGTGAATGCAGTTTTTCTTGATCCTCGAGCTATCTTGATCCGGTCGGTACCCGTAAAACCATCCATCAAAGAATAGATCTCATATCCCACCGCCATGTCCACTATCATGTCTTATAAGAAGGGAAATCATCCTTTGGGCATGCCTCATAAGATCTCAAAGTCCGCATTTATTCGGAATGGTTTTATCGTGCTTAGAAACAAAATGCTGAAACCACTGCAAGATAGTTCATGGCTCTAATGAATCCTGCACCAAGGAGCTTTTCTAATTCAGCTTTCACTAAAAGAGCTATATGAGGGTACATTTTTCTCAACTTCTGTTTTACTAGTTTCACACCTGGAGCTATGGATAAATGATGCATAATGAGATTAGTGTCCAACCCTGGCATGTCTGAGTATGTCCATGCAAAGTTAATTTCCTTCTTTTGGAGGAACTCGGTATAGGCTTTCTTTTCTTCATGTGATAAAGATTTAGCCAAGTGTACAATTTTTTTAACTTCCTCTGTGCCCAAATTAACAGCTTCTGTAGGTTCAACCAATACTGATGATCTATCCTGGAAATAGCTTGGGAGACCATCAAGTACCTCATCCGTAGGTGCCTCTGGGAGGTTTTCACCTTTAGATACGTCTTTTATTTTTACTTTTTTTGGTTCTGACACCGCCACATAGTGGTTTTCCTTTTCCACGTAATTTTTATTCTTTCTTTTTATCTTGTGACTAAGGTACTTTGATGTCACCGCCACCGGGTGTTTCGGTTCACTGGTGGAAGAGACTACATGTTCAATGGCATTTAGATAGCAGGTGATCTCATAGTCATTGTGAAATGTCAAGAGTTGAGGCTCTTGGTACCGTTGAGACCAATCAATAAGGTTGGGGTGAACAAGGGGTAGGTTAATGACCGGTTCAAGATTAAGGATATAGGTGGTGTCATCTCTGGTGACTGTAGAATTGGAATTTTTCAAGTTTCCCTCTAAAGTGTCTAAATCAGAATTTATCCTAGCAAGCGAAGAATCGTCTACTAATGCGACATGTGGGTTCCAATCTTCTAATCTAACACATGACTCGTCAGTTACATCAGGTTGAGAACTATAAGCATGGACAACATCCATATCCAAGTCAACTGTTGCATCTGAGAGTGAATCCCATTCAAACTCATGAGAGTCTATTTCTGAATTATTGTTGGAGCCTCGTGATGTAGAAGCCTTAAGATTTGGAAGAGGCTCCTCTCCTCTAGCAATTTGCTCAATCACAAAATTATCTGAATTATCACCATCCATTATAGCTGGGATGGAGACATTATCCATAGCCAATCTTGCATTCATACAGTCACTATCTATTGCAAATGAGATAGGAGGACTATCAATTATTAAATCTCTTAAATCTTCCCAAAGGAGATTTGTTGAAGGTATCCAATCATCTGTTATGTCTTGTTGATTGGTCAAATCTGGTACATATTTTGTGTCATCTTTACTATCCTTAATGAAAATGGGGGATGGCATTTATTGTTGTTGTTCATAAAGCCTAGGCCAACCCGGTTTCGACTTCATATGCAAAAAAGATCATACGAGTGGTTCGGCTCTGCGATCTAACCTCAGGTGGACTAAAGAGGGCCATATCCCCGATACCCATCTTCTTGACAAAAGTATATCCTCTCCCATAGGACTTAGGAGAGGGGGATAAATTTTCATTGTGCTGGTATTTCTCCTCTTTGTATATCCAATCTCGAACAGCTACTTCCTCTTTTCATCTTGTATTGGTACCGAGGATTCAACAAACTTTTCAAATAGTGTCATTGCTGAAGATGATGGTTTCATCTCCTGTGAAGGTTTTCCATATGTCCTAGGGGAAACAGGCATCTTTGCAAAAGAGTCAAGTTGATACCCCCCCATGCCAAGGTCTACTGACTTAAATTTTTTTTGACAGTCTGCTAAAGTTGTTTCATAATCCTCTGCTGCTCGGTTAAGAGGGACATGAACATTAGCTGAGATTGAGTTAATTGATAAGGTGTTATCCCCTGGTATGCAAATTTATGTTCCATTGTAGGGGAACTTAACACACTAGTGGTAGGTAGATGACACTACCTGCATATCATGAATCCATGGTCTACCCAAGAAATGTTGTATGCAAGGGGTCCAAAGATCAACAATTTGAAACAAGATATCTTTTTTCAACCGCTAATCCTCACGCCAGAAGGATGTACTAACTTCCCTTAGGAACTGTCACTTCATCATAGGCCTTTATGGTGATCTTCTTTCTAGTGTCGCATCACTTGCCTTCAATAGCCCAAAGTTTTTAAACAAATTCAAAGTAATAGATATTTAAACCCCAAGACCCCATCAATCAACATCACCGACATCGGTTTTATGAATCATGACTTCAATGTGAAGGGCAAGATTGTGTGGATGGCTTAGGGATTTGTCATCATCTTCAGAGAAAGAAAGGTAATGTGGGCTAGTAATGTGATTTACCATGCCTTGGAATTGGTCTATATCAATGTTGTTGGGGACATTTGATGTGCGCAAAGCGTCCTCAAGGATCTGCTTATGCCTAGGGGACAACTCTAGAAGCTCTAAGATTGAGATATGTGCTGGAGTGTTCTGTAACTGATCTACAAGATTGTAGTTTGGTTTGAGAGCAGTGGCGGACTTTATAGTGACATTCTTGGATGCCACTTGCTTGGATTTATTGGATGGACCTGAACTAGGCCGTCTGAGAATAATAGGGGCTTGACTCCTGGTAACAACATTAAGGGCTTGGGAAGGTAACCTAGAATGAGGACCTCTCAAAGACCACAACAAAGTTGGTTGTCGCAATAGGGGAGAGCTCATAACCATGGTCTTCTTACCTCTATCATATTAACACTTGGCTCCACAACTTCAAGCATACATCACATTTTCTCACAACAGATAGGTGGTAGTTGATTGCAGCTTTGCCATTCTCGGGTGGATTTAGAGGTTTCATCGCACTAGCAAGGTTCCTAAAAAGCCTTATGATCAGCATTGGTATTTAGGCCATCAACTTGAAGCTTCCCACTTTCTATAAAATCTTGGACGATATGTTTAATTTCCAACAGCTTTCAACAAGATGTGGTCAGCCATTCCCCGAAATTTGGCTGCACGCCTTTGTCATCCCACCAATGTGGCTTAGGATCTGGAATGTGAAATTTTGCAGGATCCTGAGGATGTGCCAAGTTGTTAGCAATGAGAGTTTTGAGAATATCCTCATATGTGTCACCCAATTTGGTAAATTGCCGCTTGTGGTTTTTTGGGCCTTTCCTGATATCTTGGTTTACTTTCTTGTTGTGGAGGTGCATTAAGCTTCATTGCTTGCACAGCCTTAGTCAAATTAAGAACACTTTGATCTCTTGATTGGGAAGAATCCACAACTCCATCATTGACAATTTGTTTGTTTTTGTTCCAATTGTTGTTCTTCCCTTTATCCCTATTGTTGTGTTGACCATTGTTGGTATTATTGTTATGTCTGGTCAAAATGCCTTGTTCTTTTAGAACATCCTCAATGCAGCATGCAGTTTCAATCATGGTATGAAAGGAAGTGAAGACTATCTTTTTGATCTCATGTCTCATTTCAGGCACCAAATTACTAACAAGTATGTCAATCTTTTCATCCTCATGGATCGTCCTAGGATACCGAGAGCATTGTCTCCTCCACCTTTGCAAGAAGGTAACAAAGGATTCCCCCTGATTTTGTTTCAAGTTGCATAGGTCCAACATAGTAACAGTCTTGATAGATTATATGCTATGTTGAACTTAATCTATGAACAAGTTCTCTAAAAGTCTTGGATGAGGAGTGCGATATTGGTAAAACCATCTCTCCCATTGCTTGTCCTTTAAGACTCCTAGGAACAACCTCATCAACAGGAGCTCATCCCCGGGATGGAATTCAAAGCTCATAGTATAGAACCGACGCGACATGGTCATGTGTGTGGATTCGCCATCACTGGCCATATTATTTATATCGACATTGTGGGAATTCTCAAATTCTTTTGGAAAATCTTTCATACTCACACTCTTGTCGAATGGATTAGGACAAATTTAGTCTAGTGAGAATGAGCTCTTAGGTTGCATCATTTTCTCCATCATTTACTTCATTTGGCGGATTTCTTCCTCTTGAGAGGGATTTTGCTTTTGTATTTTGTTGTCCACATCAAAATTATAAGGGACTCTGGCACCCTTGTTGATTAGACTTTCCAAGAACTTATCTTTGTTTTGTTCCAAATACCTCTCCACATACCGTTGGAAGATAGGCTCTTGTTGTATTCGCATGAAGTCTTGAGTATCAAAGTCATAATGTGAGCTACCACCTCCATGTTGGGAACCAAGATGTACATGTTGGGAGTGTGGTCTTGAATTTCTGGGAGGAGTTTTCCTCCTATAGTGAGCATACTGAGAGGCCCTTCTTCCTCTAGGACTAGGAGATCTAGAAGGAGTGCTTGACCGCCTTCTACTTCTTGGTGTTCTGGAAGGGGTGGAGGGAGGAGAATTATGTCCACTGCTAGCACCCCTTGTATTGTATTGTTTGTTTAATTGGTGGGCTAACTGCCTATCTTGCTCCTCTTGAGCGAGTTTCCTTTGTACTTCCAATAAAGCTTGGCTCTCTTCCTCAAGTTGTCTAAACTTTTCTTGCTTTGCAGCTTGTTCATCTAGAAAGGCTTTCTTTTTGCATTCAATTCTTCTAAGCCTATCACTTGTGAACCTTGAGGTATGTTGAAGTGGTGAGCTTGGTCTAGACTGTTTGAACAAGTCATTGGTATACGTTGTATTGACATGAGCATCGCGAGGTTCATTGTCTTGGCCTTCGTGTTGTGACCATTGTTCTTGGTGAGCTCGTCTCTTATACCTTTCATCCCGTTGATGGGCATCCAACTATCTTGTATTAATGAGGGGTGAACCAGGTTGATCATCATGAGAAGAATTTCCAAATATCATGTTGTTTCTGTGTTGTTCATAGATATCATCAAGATTTTGATCCATGGCTTCCCTCTCCCGCCGAGTGACAGTATAACTCATATCCATACCTGAGTGGGAAGGTGCTGTGGGGGTACTCAAGTCACTAAAATGGCTCTTTGGGTCAAAATAGGTTTCAGATCAATTCTAGGTGGACTGGGTCAAATATTGGTTCCTTTTCCTTTCTTTGACGAATCAACCGGGTAGTTGGTTAAAGACTATCTGGAGGTCGCCTGGCTCCACTTGATGTTCCGCTGCACCGACATGAAAGGGAGAGTTCGCAAATGTATTAATTCTGCAGAAACGCCACAATTGCATTCAGGATAAAAGTTTCTCCGTCCGGGAGAGATGGTGAAATAGAACTGTTGCAAATAGGTGCAAACCAACACTGCCACAGAGGTGCTCAATTCTTGGGTGAACACCCTAGCACATATGGATCAGGAGGATGACTTACACAAAGTGTAATGAGTTTGAATTGTATGAAAATGGGTGGATAAGGAGACTACTAGCACTCTCCAAGTGTGTTATCAAAGAGTCTAAAAAATTATCTATTTGACAGGAACAATTCCTAATTTGCCAATCTTAAGCAAAATCGCTTATGAGATCAAGGATCACTAATTCAAAAGGTCGACACATAAACCCTAAATACAGAACAGGTCTCTAAAACTGGGACAAGTCACCTAATCGAAGAATTCAGTATTTCAGTTTGTTGTTTGTTTGCAAAGATTAAGCAAGTATATCCACAGATTTTGATCAAGCACATAGGTTTCAATCAGACAAGTTGTGATACAAAAAGTAGTCAATAACAGATCTATCAAGGACAAAGCAACTTGAGAGTATCGGGGGAGTCTTGTTTGAAGATGTTTGGACAATGTTTAAGACTCAAAAACAAACACATAGCTATCCCTACCAAAGAAAATGGTGAGAAGTCAAAACCTTTGCCCCATTGCTTATGCGCATACGTGCACCTCACACAGCCGTGTCACCCCCTAGAGGGCGCCCGTGTTTTTGGTGTTTCCAAGGACTCAACAGTGTACGTTCAAAGGTTACCCTTGTAGCAGGGGCCAGTGTTGCAACCGCCTCCAAACGTCCAAGTGTATGCCTATGATGGGAATCTTTGTATGATCAACATAATGAGAGATCTTTTCCCTCCTTGCGAAGATTAAGACTCCTCCTTGGAGGTGGAACCGGTAGGAAACTAATCCAGATTTTACTTTGGCTTCCGCTCACACACAACTCCGTCCCGACATTTGGGCCTCAAGTAGCTCACCCTCAACACCTCGGAAAATCACACACCCCCGCAAGCAGGCTCGGATGCATGCCTCGGCCAAGGTAATAAACAGAGTTTTTCCATGATGATCGCCCAAGTCATGGAAAAGAAGTTACTATGGTCTTGGAGTCTTTAGACTCAACAAGACGTTCTTTATTATAGTGAGGTGGAATCACCGGCGATAGGTGTGTACTCACTTGGGTCGTTCCCGGAGGTTCAACTTCCGGCAGACCCTCTAAAGGTGACATTGGACATGGCTCGGATTCGGGTTTCTGATTTTCTGATTCTCCCAAAAGGAGAAGAGCATACTTCTCTAGCCCGCCTCTTTACCCAAACATGCTAAACAACCTTAATCACCGAGCTAGTTTTACTTCACCAAATCCACACGCTTTTGGGTTTCTGATTCTCTCAATGAGAGAAGAGCATAATCCCCTGACGAGTGAAAGTGCTAAAGCTTCACTACCTTGCTCCGCTCCCTAAGAGTTCGTCATATTAGTAAGATCATAAGGAGCCTGGATTTGTCCATGGTCATCACCTCCATGTAACAAAGAGCCAAATTCCCTACTCACTATCGAACCTCCTAAGAATTTTAACGAAGCCCTAATTAGACTATGTGAATTGAAAAACAAGAAAACAAACACAATTTTTTTTTTTTTAAATAAAATCTTTGACAAGCGTAAGTGTTTGTTTTCAAGTCTTTGTCATGCATCCTACAATCAAACCGTTAGTGTGTTTCAAGTTCTCTGACTGGCGTCCTGCAGAAACTGTTATGCTGTGAAAAAAGAACTGAGAAGAACCAGAATTAAAAAGTCTAATTTAATCTAGTCAAAATTAAATCTAAGAAGAATTAGTTAACAAAACTAAAATTAAACTAAATTAATCTAATACTAAACTAAAAATTTAAACCAAAACTAATCTAAATTAATAAAATTAAAAAATCTAATCTAAATTTAAAAAAAAATCTAATCTAAATTAATAATTCTAATTTAAATGAATAAAGTTAAAAAATCTAAAGTAAAAAAAATCTAATTTAAATTAACAAAATTAAAGAATCTACTTTAAATTAACAAAGTTTAAAAAAATCTAATTTGAATTTTAGAAACTAAAAAAAATCTAATTTAAAAATCTAAATTAAAGACTAAACCAAACTAACTAAAAACTAAACTAAATTAAGATTAAAAACTAAATTAGAATTAAAAACTAAACTAAATTAAAAACTATAAATTAAAAACTAAATTAAAAACATGCATAAAAATCTTCAAATTTGATTTCTGAAAAATCTGTTTATAATGAGTAGATAAAAACAGAAACCCAGAAATTTTTTGAAGCAAAAAATAAAACCCAGAAATCGTTTTTTAATCCAGCAAGTAGAAGATAAAAAAATAATTTTTTTAAATCTTTAGCCAGCTGAAAAAAATGACGCGCGACGGTTTTTGTGCAGCTATTTTCTTCAGATCTGTGAAAGAAATCAAAAAACTGAAAGATACCCAGATCGGATTTTGACCCTGGCTACAAAACCCAGAAATCGTTTTTCCTGCAACTGAGTGGAAGCTGGATTAATGAATCAAAACTAAAAACGAAATTAAAAACTACACTAAAAAACTAAAAATTAAAAACTAAATTAAAAACTAAAAACTAAATTAAAAACTGAATTAAAAACTAAATTAAAAACTAAAACTAAATTAAAAAACGTAAATTTAAAAAACTAAATTAAAACCAAATTAAAACTAAATTAAATTAAAACTAAAAATTAAAACGGTAATACAAAATGTATAACCTGTAAATATGTTATAATTTCAGGAATCCTTGTATGCAAGGATACCATGAGTCCTTGCAAATCAATTCCTACAGCCTTCATCCGAAGAGTGGATTGATATTGTATCTCGACAACCCTGTTACCCCTGCAAATACAATCTCAGAACGAGAGATTCAAAGAGGAGAAGCAAGAATGCCAATCTCCATGAATCTTGTTCTTGCAATGCAACAATGAAAACTAATCTAAATGGCTGTAAAATGTAATAAACCAAACTAATTTATTGAAATGAAACTTAATCTACATGCAATGTCATAAATGAATTATTTTGCAAATTAATCTACTATGAAGATTAAGCTAAAATGTAATATTAAACTATATGCTCTAAAAATAAGATGCTTATATAATCAAACTAATGTAATCTCAAATGATAAAATTCAAATTTGTAGCATAAGTCCGATGTCAAAATTCGTGATTCTTCCTTTTTGTCGAGAATGAGAGGGCTCCATTTTATAGGCAAAAGTGGAATTGAAGGCAAATTCAGAAGCAATGTGGGATAAATAGAAAAATAGAAAAAAATCTTGATTGGAATTCTTTTTTTAGTTTATTTCCCTTTTAACTGATTTGTTTCCTTTTTTCATCACAGGATATTCTTTGAGAGGATATTTCATTTATTTAATTTAATTTAAGATGATAATATCTCTTTTAATAAAATAAAATAAGATTATGTAATTTAGAAATGAATATTAATAAAATAAAATAAAATAATTTAATTAAAAAATAGATTTAATTAAATAACATCATTTTATTTAAGTAATATTAACTTAATTAAATAACATTATTTTATTTATTAAAAGGGATTTATTTCTTTGATTAAATAAAATTAATGAAGCATTCAAACCCAGGAAAATTGGAAACATTTGAAATAGTTATGAATTGATTAAGAAATTTGATTTGAAAAATGCTACAATCATTGATTCAGTAGTGTTGACAAATAAATAAATAAACAAAGTCTAGTACTCATTTAGGTCGCGATACACCCAAGTGGAGGGCCAATAATACCTTGTTCTGAGTAGTTTGTGTACTAGGTTAGGTCCACTAGAGTGGGACCCACAAACACCTTCATGTTCCTCTTGTATGTTTGTTTGTGCTTCTTCTATGTTAAGACACTGGAGTAGCATACCATCTAGACTATGGTGGTATAGGGTATCTCTTAGGATTGTTAGGTCAAGTGGTATAATACTGTGTTGGAAAGAGTTGAACGTATGTTGGTACCCTGAGGAGTTAGGTACAACAACAACACATACCAATTATGACTCTAGGATGTCAAATGCAAGTATGAGCAGTTGTAGCACAAGGAACTCATACTTAGGAACATTCTATGGAATATCAAGAAGTGAGCCTATTGTTTCCATTGCATTGAGAACTTAGTTGTTGATCTGAGGAATTTGTTCAAAGGTTATTGTGAAATAATATTCCTTGAAGCTATCCACCATCATTTTATAAAACATCAACTTGTCATCTTTTATCTTGTACTCATTGTTCACATGTCTAATCACTATCTGAGTGTCTCTAAAGACATATAGCTCTTTTATTCTCCATTCAATAGTCATTTTGAGCCCCGTGATTAAAGCTTCATACTCTAAGATATTATTCATGCATGGGAAAGCAATCCTATATGCCTTGGGTATGCTATCTCCCTGTGGTGTTAGAAATAGAATTCCTACTCTAGAGCCACGTTGAGTGTGGGACTCATCAAAGTACAGAGTCCAATGACTTGTTTGTTTTGTCATTAGGATACTTTCATTTGGAATGTGCACTGTGAGAGGTTTATGATCATCTATGGTTGCTTCAGCCAGCTTGTATGTTATGATTTGTCCATTTATGGCTCTTCTATTTACATATTATATATAAAATTCACTCAAAATCATTAACCATTTAGCAATTCACCTTCTTTTGCTAGTAGGTACTTTAGTGGGTCTATTTTTGAAATCAACTTTACCTTCCTATTTAAGATGCAGTGTCTCAACTTTTTTGTTGCAAATATGACTGAGAGACACACTCTTTCTATGGGAAAGTAGTTCAACTTGTAGCCCACCAGTGTTCGGTTGATGTAATAGACTGCTCTTTCTTTGTTATCACCATCTAGTTGGGTTAGGAGATCTCCTAGTGCTGCTTGTGTGGTAGACACGTAGAGTACCATTTCCTTGTTTGGAATAGGCAACATGAGTATAGGAGGAGAAAGTAGGTACTCCTTGACTTGTTGAAACACTTGGTCACATATCCCATCCCACTTTAAGGTGATGTAGTTGTGTAGGAGATGAGTGAAAGGGTGACACTTGTTTGCTAGTTGTGTGATAAATTTCCTAATGGATTGTAGCTTTGTTTGTAAACTCCTCAATTGTTTTAATGTCTTTGGTGTAGGCATCTCTATAATTGCTTTTAATTTTGTAGGATCTACTTCAATCCCCCTTCTTGACACTATGTACCCCAATAGCTTTCTAGATGTTACTCCAAACACACACTTCTTAGGGTTGAGTCTCAAATTTTATTGTTCAAGCCGATCAAACAACTTTGCAAGATTGGTCAAGTGATCTTCTCTTTTGACTTAATTTTCTAGAACGTCATCCACATAGTCTTCCATGATTGTATGTAGCATATCATGAAAGATGGTTTTCATTGCTCTTTGATATGTTGCTCCTATGTTCTTTAGACCAAATGGCATTACAATCCAATAGAAGGTCCCCCACACACAAGTAAATGTTGTTTTGTGTTGATCGTCTGGAGATGATTTTATTTGGTTATATCTGAAGAAACCATCCATTAAGGATAGCATCTCATGCCCTACTATTAGATCCACAATCATGTCAATACTTGGAAGGGGGAAATCAATCTTTAGGTAGGATTTGTTTAGGTCTCTAAAGTTTGTGCAGATCATTATGCACCCAGTAGGCTTTGAAATTGGTATAGATTTGATGGCCATTCTAGATAGTCGATGGGTCTAATGAAACCCACATCTAGTAACTTTAGTTATACCTCTACCATTAATGCTATTTGAGGATGCATTTTTCTTATTTTCTACTTGACAAGATTTGCTCCAAGGGATACAACTAAATGATGCAACACTAATGTGAGATCTATTCCAGACATATCTGCATAGGTCGACACAAAGTTTACTTTCCTATCATTGATGAATGCTAGGAAGTTTTCTTTCTCTTTAGGATCAAGTGATGCCACATGGTATGTTATCTTTAGGTTTTTTGCTATGCCAACATTTATGGACTCTACTTCTTCTACTAGGAGAATTGATCTTTTTTGATATTTCGATATGGGGAGATTGAACCCTCCATCCTCGAGTGCCTCGAGGAGGTTTTCACTGTTAGATGCATCCTTTATTTTCTTCTTTTCAAGATCTGATAGAGCCACACTATGGTCTTCTCTAGGGGATCACATTTTTATTTTTATGTTTTCTATTTCATTTTTGTGACTAAAAGATTCAATATCTCCACTAAAGTATGCATCTTGTTCAAGTTTCATGGTGAACCTCGCTTTGTGATCTCCTATTGGTATTTCTGTTCAAAGTTCCATGAACTTTGTGATTGCCTTGAATCATACTACAATTGATCTAGAATAGGTGTATGTTGTTGTTGGTCCCAATCTATCAATTATGGGTACCAAAGTGGTAGTCTATCATAATTTCCACAAAACTTATCGAGGTTTCTAGAATGGTTAGTATGGCTTTGATATATTTTTCCCATTGTGTGTCTAGGTCATCATTACTAGAAGTGGGGCAACCATATCCAGTGATAAAGGAAGGAGAATACCATTCGTATTTGTTAGAGTCCATTCCAAAATAATAATTAGACACTGGGAATGGTTTTGATAAACTGGAGAGGGAACCTATCAATGCTAAAGTTGTCGAATAAGTCTTTGATAGGTAAATCATTGTCCATGATATGGTAGATATCTAGTGCCTTAATGCTAGAAAAAGTTTCATGTTTCTTAAAAGAGATTCATCTAGTTTTTGGAGTAACCACGTCTTTTGGATCATAACCTAGTCCCATATTTTTCTTTATATGTTCCACTATGATAAGCTCCCATTGACCTTGTTTGTGTATACCAAGGCTACCTATTCCTTGATATCCCATTTGTTTAGCTAAATAATAACCACTACTATTAGGATCAATTAGAATGGGTTGCGGCTTTTCTGGTTCTTTTTGGTCCTTGAAAATCATGGATGAGAAATCCTCTTTGAATATCTCTTTGTCCTTCATATCTCCCCACTTGGTGAAGATAGTGGGCTTGGATATAATTTTCACTGTCTAAGCATACTTGATCTTTTTTGGATATCTATAGACTTTGGGTGTTGGCGGAAGCATGGTGATGCATAATGCTTGGTTGAAGTGATAGTTTCCATTACCCCTATCCAGTACTTGAACCTTGGTTTCTATTTTTGGTTTCTCACTTAATGTGGTCTTGGTTGAGGTTGATGGTAGTGTGGAAGGGTCAAGATATGAGAATGAATAGAAGGATATGTCATTGCTAGGTATGCATTGGATCTTATTACGCTTCTCCTCTGACTTTGCACATAAGTG
>VDFB02070985.1:0-33746 GCA_007258455.2 Sequoia sempervirens
GCATGAAAGGAAAGATGAGAAGAATTGCTGACAGTACTACTATTCAGCTTACAATATGATAGATAATGCTTGCCAAGATCATAAGATTAGGACTATTCACTGCTGCAACAACATAGAAGACTTCCTTAATGCTTATCAAACCTCTCTGGACTCAAACTCCTCACAAATCTGCATTTATCTATGACTGATATAACAGACCAGCAACTGAAATGAAGCAATCAACAACCCTAGAACCCACCAAAATACTCACAACTCACTCAATACTTGCCGGAATGACATGAGACTTGATGCAAATGAAAGCTAGGATGATGAAAATGAGATCTCGACTGAGAAATGACCAACAAAATGCAATATTATTTTTGTGCACACTTCCCAAGACAGCCCAGAATGGTATGGCCAAGGAGAAGGGCGATTTTGCTTTTAAAAATCCAAATCTGCATTAAAAAATCTACAACTTTGCAAGAATGGTCGCCCCACATAGAGAAAAGGATTTATGCAATGCCCAGAACAATAATATTTTTATTTCATGAGATATGAGCAATTCTTACAATCAGCTATGATATTCAACAACTTCAAAATGAGACTGAAAAGCAAAACTAGAACTCCAAAAATGCAAGATACTCAGCTGAAATGCAAGACAAACCTATTACAAACTATCTCTCAACTAGTTGCTATCTTTCAAGCAAGAAGAAGAGCCAAGCTAGGAGGCATTCATTCCTCGAAGCAATCCTGTTACCATTTCAGCAGCATAACAATATTGAAGTCATAAGATAATGAAATGAAGACCCAAAGCTCCCTTTTATAATTTTGAGAAGACACTTCCAGATGCTTCTAGAAGGTGCGCCCACTCCACAAGATGCTTTTAGGGTTTTGACTTGACCAAGTCTTCCTTCAAGATGGCGTACCTTTTCTTTAGTGATAAAAATCACTTTAAAATAAAACATAAACTTCTCCAAAGGTAGGCGTCCAATTTCTCTTAAGCAATTATTGACTTTAGAAATATAAAAATATTTCTTGATGATGCGTCCACCCATGAGGTCCCCCTTTTCAAAACAACTTAAAGTCTTGAAGCTAGGCCAAGGGGTTATAATATTAAAATATAACATTATTTTAATTAAAATACTTATCTCTCCAGAAAAAGCATCAAGAGGCCAAAACAACCATACCAACTGAACTGACTGCAAAAGGAGGCCAACTGAACTGAAGCCAACAGGACCACTGCCAGAAATAGAATTTACTAAAAATGGTCAATTCGGAAAGTTGCTCGGATCAAAGTGCATGCGATACCATTGCGAAGCTTTCTGAAAACCCAGAAAGAATCCGCAATCCAAAATCCAAAACTCTGAGATGTAGTCATCATTACTTACTAAAAATAGTAAGTCTGGAAAGGTTGCTCGACGCAGTTGCATGTCATACCTCTGCGAAGCTCTCCAAAAACCCAGAAGGAATTCAGAATTCAAACAACCAAACTCCAACAAGCAAAACCCTGAATCTTCAAGAGAACCCACCAAACAGTCGAAAACCCTAATTCTGCCTCTAACTAGCCGACAGCACCTCGGGGATAGGCCATCAATCACTGAAAAGGGCAGTGCTAAAAATGGGGACATTACAAGGAGCCTCTACAATTGATGGTGATTAATTCAAAGTGGGCTAGATGGGTAGAGGCAAACACAATTGAAGGAAAAAGTGTCAAACAAAAAATCCTCAACAATGATTGGTGGTCCACAATGAGGTACGAGATTGTTGTTTTTTATTTTTTAATGAATTGCTGATTTTTACTACTCAATTAGTGATTTTATTGTTAACTAATACATTGCGTCCTTGGGTCTAAATACCCCCGTCCTTGTCCTGGGGACATCTCAGGGACAAGGGACAGCCAGGGGACGACAGCAGTGTACTATGTTTTTTTATTTTGATTTTCATATCGTAATTGAAAAAAAAACTATACGGCAGCAATGTAGGCTTTGGATGTTTTGTTATACGTTTATAACTTGTATATTATTGTTTAATATCACATGCATATTCACAATGAATTCTGAATTCTGAATGCATATTGAGTATTGACAATGAATCTTAACACAAATGTTATATGCTAAGTTTCTATAATGTATATATGCATGCTTTATCCATGTTTTCATATGAATATTTAAAGTTTCCCTATATATTTTTAAATTTTTCTATATTTTATATAGCTGTCCCCCTGTTGTCCCCAAATTTGGTCTGAAAAATCAGAAACTTGGGGACTCATCCCACTGTCCCTTGCCATCCCCGTCCCGGAAACTTGGGGTAACACTGATATTAAATTAATCACTTGCTGATTTTATTATTAAATTTTGATTTTATAATTTTTATTCTTTCTAAGTTTCTAAGTTTCTAACTTGTAAATTTACTAAATTATGTTCATTCTTTGTAGATAATTTTGCTCCATTGTCTCATTCATTGTGTGGGTCATAAGATATGTTGGTACAGACTCTCCTAGCCTTGGAGAGATTTATGAGACATTTGACAACATGCTTGGACGGATGAAGCAAGCGATTCATAGTAGGGACCCTAATTTGGGATTTTATGAGGACATTAGGCCCATTGTGACATGACAGTGGGACACTATGAACACCCCACTTCATATGATTGCCTACGCTCTAAATCCCAAATGGTATGCAACAAGACCTCAGAGAATGCCTCCATCTAATGATGAAGAGGTGAAAGAAGGCTTCATGAAGGCCCTTGGGAAAATGTATATTGAGGAGTGTAGCAAACTTAGAGCACAGTGGCTAGCCTTTGTGAGTCTTTGTGGCCCAACATTCAATAAACCAAAGGCGAGGATGGACAGAACTACGTTAGCTCAAACCGACCCCATTGAATGACGGACATGGCATGGCAAGGATACACTAAAGTTGAGGATGCTTGCCACTTGTCTCCTTTCACGGGTTGCTAGTTCCTTTCTTGCAGAGAGGAATTGGTCTACATATAATTTCATCCAATCAATCAAGAGGAATAGGCTTACCTCTAGATGATTGGAGAAGTTGGTGGTTGTGCATAGTGCCTTGTGGCTTCAGGATCGATAGACATGCGAGTATCGTCAAAATCTAGCTGCACGTTAGGATGCTGATCCTAAAGATACTACATAGGTTGATGATGCAAAGGCACATGATGTATTGCTTGGGGTTCCATTGGATCAAGATGAGACAACCTCTCATAATGGCAATGACTCAAAGTCTGATTTTGACGCAATATTAGGGGATGCTGATTAGGGACAGCTGAATATTTCTATATTTTGTCATTTTGTAGTTGACACTTGCAGCCTTTGGGCAATTTGATGTAATTTTTATATAATATATATTGTAAATGAATGCAATTAAATTTTGTTAAAAATTCATTTGTTTGTTGCTTTCCATGAAATGAGAATATCAATTGAACTCTAATATTATGTGTTAAGGTTCTATGATGTATATGATGATTGCCTTATCATCATATGAACATTTGAAATTTTTTATATTTTTTAAATTTTCCCTATTTTTTAATAGTCGTCCCCTAAAAAATGGTCTCCCTACTATCCCCGTCCCTATCCTTGAAACGTGTCCCCTCATCCCCTACCATCCCCATCTTGGAAACTTGGGGTAACATAGCTTGTTATTGAACTTTTAGAGCCATCTTGTGACTTTGAAAATTGTAAACTGTGGAAGAGCAAACTACAAGAATGTAACCCCAAGACCATATATCTGCCAAATTGCATTGAAACTTTGCATTTCCGCCACTGAGGATTTCACTAAATTTTTAGTCACTTTCACTCATAGCAATAGGTTAACAAGGAATTATGATCCAATTTAGACAATTTTGTGACATTTTCGGGTCATTGCATTTCACTCCAGGACACTTGCGACAATGATCAATAGTTAGCAATTTTTAGCTTGATAAGCAATTTGACCACTAAAAACAATTGAGAACGTTCTCGACCAGACTAAGTGATGTGGACATTTTTTACTCAATCAAGCCAAAGTAGTGAATATTCTTTACGAACAAACTAAAGTACTAACATGTCTTTTGAGAAAGTGATTCAATCGACACATGTTGACTTGAAAAGCACAAAAAGTATAAAATTGACATGGTTAAAAACAAGGATAACAACATCGAACTTTGGCAGTTATATTAGGTCAAACAAGTAACTTGTGGACTAAGATATATTTGATAGCTAAATGTGTATGGGTGGGTAAAGGGTTCACCTTAACCTTGGTTTATGAGTTAAAAGGATATATATATGTATATATGTCTTCCATTGTAAAACAATCACATGTTATATTTCATAAATTTGTTGGATGGCTTCTTCATTTATTTTGAGGTTGAAACATCTGAGGGATAACATGTTATATCCCTAGGCATATGATATTACATTGTATATGGGTTTATGAAGTAGCCGACTTGTGGTGTGCATAGCCCATTGGTGGTTATATTGGGAAAATGAGTAACTTGTGGGAATGAGTTATATTTGGTAATTATCCGGCCAAATGTGTAATGGATGGATGATAGGTTTACCTTTAGGTGGGTTTATTGGAGACTCAAGAGGCTATATATTAATAATAAATTTATTCTCATATCATTGTAAAGGTATCATATATCAAGTATTGGCTTGCCTTCCATATAGTAAGGCAATTTTGAGTGATTCTTTTATAAGAATTTTTGTATGGCATAACCCTACCTCAAGGTTATTTTTCTATTATGTGTAGATTAAATATTTGGGTACATTGATATCCACCATGTCTCGTGTTGTGTGATCTCAGCTATATTTTTGCCCAGTTTCTATTATTAAATGTGTGGTTCTTTACATCTACAAACTTTGCCAATTCCACATCAGCATCAGGAATAAATCTCCTTGTGACTTTATTGCAGTGCTTCTCAAGCAACAAGCCAAATGAATATGCATGTTCTCTGGGGTTTCAATTTCCTTTCAGTGCTAGTATAGTTGTCAGTAGCAATGGTCTTTATGGAAAACATTCATACAGTCATAGTACTCCCAAAATTATTGTTAGTGATCTTTGATCCCATTTTTACAGAAAACTCCTTTAGTTCATCATCCATCGTTAGGGCCAATAATTAGGACTCTCCATCCACATCCACTAATGTGATTGATGGATCACATTGATTGGACACTTCATTGAATGCACTGCCCCTAGATCCATGCCTAACCATACAGTATGGGGATAATAGTATACCTCTATTAGTAACAAGTTTTCTTGTTTATCATGTGCATTTAATGCATGTTCAATCTTAAAAGATTTCAAATTGTCAGACACTGAAAAATTACATGTCATTCTTGTCACATGCATTGTTGAACTTGATGCTATATAAGAAGTAATTCATAACTTGAGATACTTAAATGGAAAATTTCAAACTAGGGGATTATAATGCATGACACGTGGGTTTTTTTTTAAATTTAGTATTTTTATCTGATGGCCACTTAGCAATAGTTTCTTCTTGAATTTCAGGTGAATAATTTGTAAACTACCTTATGGTTTTTGTTTTTTGGATGCAGTGGCTTGAGGCAGTTGAGCTTGCCCTCTTAAAGGGTCGTCACCCTCTTCTGAAAGATGTTGATATTGCAGTCAAGCCTGTAAATGATCCAGTCATGATAAATTCACAAGAAACACAGAAACATGTCATGGATTCATATATTATCAATTCTTCCAAGCACAGGATTGCAGCTAATGGGGGACAGTTCCTTGGTTCTAGAGATACGAATGCATTTGATAGTCTTAGTGGATTATATGTGAACAATGAAAATGGAGGTCATAGATTACGGTTGAACAATAAATCAACTAATCATAAAATGGTTCCACAACACAAACAGTTTACAGATGCAGAAATCCAAAAGGGAAAGCCCATAGGTTTGCCCCCAGAAACAGGATCCTCAACAGACACAGTGAATGAAGTTGAAGATTCTGAAAGCAGTGAGGAAGAAGTTGAAAGTGGTCAAGTTTTACAAACAGCAGAAACTATTATGAAAGTGCTTGATGTAACCATCCCTGGTACTCTGGCAGATGAACAAAAAGCACAGGTTCACATTGCCTTTATTTTCTCTACGACATTTTTGAGCTATTGTGCTAAACATGGGTTTTGCTGCTTGTTTGGAGAGATATAGTTTAGTCTTGCAAAATTGAGCTGCCTAAGTTTAATTCTCTACTGCAAACACATTCTGCAGCAATACTTACCTCAGCGCTTGTTTTTCTGAAATTTTGTGCAATGCCTATTTAATATGATTTGTATTTTCTTGTTGTAGATTATTTAACACAAGCTAGGTATGGAATTTGTCATGTTTTTGAAGAGGGTATATCCACGTGCATGTGTATGTCATAGACACAGACATGCTTGTGCACGTGTGCATATTTGTATACACACAAACACATTTGTGTGTGCATTCTTATAAGAGAACTTGACTTCTAAAATGACTATTGTAGACAGTTAGTTTATGCAAATGGTTTTATCCAGCCATTGCAACTATTCAATTTATATCCTTTGGTACTAATCACAGTACCAAGACTCGCTGGGTACTGAAAAGACTCAGTCTCGAGGTGAGCTTGGTCTCCCAATGCTAGGGTAATTGGGGACGAGACCTGACAAGTCCGGCTAGACTCTCTGAGTCCCAATGTCAAGACTCAACCAGTACAAATGAGTTGAAAAGGATAAAAAATAAAAAATAAAAAATAAAAAAACCTAAAATGCTAAAAAGCAACTAAAACACATCAAGAACATTCATATCACAGGCAAACATAGACAAGGAGAAAAACAGACCATAAAGAGAAAAAACAAGCCACATTGAAGCAAAAAATTAATGAGTGGATTGGGCAGCAAACACTGATTAAATTGAGCGTGTGCAGTTTGTAGCAGCCCACAATGCTATTAAAGGAGAGTCCATGATGCATTTTGAGGAGCCCGACATCAATTTGGAGCAGCCAATGGTCCATTTCAAGCATCAAATTTGAAGAGATATGTTTTCTTTCGAATTTTTTCATTTGGTATGTCTTCTACATTAGTTTTTATTCTTTCCCCATTTTGATTCATGGAACAAGAAACAAAAAGAGAGGAAAATGGAAATAATTTGTTCTCTTCATTTTTCTCTCTTATTTTGTTTCCACAATCAATTTTTTTTTCTTTTTTTCCCTTTTTATCTACAAACCCAAAATGTTAATTAATTCTTCTTTTACTTGCTTTTGCGATGTGCTTGCAATTTGCAAATTGTTAATGTCAACACAAATTGCAAAGAACCAATATTAGAAACACATCACCCTAGGATCTAAGAAAAAAGAGTTGATTCGTAACTATAGCAATTGAAAATTTGTGGGGAAGTTATTAATTTCTTCAAATTTTACTTTGTACACATACCTAGCTAAGATGCTTCTTTATGTACACGAGTGCTAGTTGATGTTATGTGCTAGGTCAAAACTTGGAGTTCTTTGAAGAGATAAAGGGTCTATAAAAGAGGCAAAGAAAAGAGATGGTAGCCATAGGCCAAGGTCAAGAAGACTCCTATATTTTTGTGAGTTCACCATTCCCTTTGACTTCTAGTAGTAGTGGCAATTTGGGCCTAGAGTTTGTGGATCTAGAGTTTTTTTTTTAATAATGTTATTTAAATAACTCTATTGTACCATTTCCATTTTAAAAATAAATGCAATAATACATTATAAACTGAATAAAGCAATCATAAGCATTTAAGAACAATAACATTGATCAATTTTCCTCATCATAATACATAAGATGATAATCAATCTTCCACAACATAATAGTACTGTTTACATTGTTATCAAATCATTTTCACAATACAAGAATATAATTACAAGTCTTGTCACAATTGGACAATGATAAAACATTAATATTACTATATCAAAAGGAATCATGAATCATGTCTCTAATAATCCAAATCTTTGGCATCAACTGCAAGAGGGAGAGCATCACCTGAGTGTTTTTCCTCCAACCACACACTGGCAGTCCTCCGCACACCTTCCTACTAGAAATGGCCCTACCCTTCATGAGAGTAGTAGATCCGGGGAGACTCCAAGATCTTCAAGCCATTCGAAAACTAGTGTTGTGTGCTAATGCAAATAATCTACCATACAACTTCTAGATATCTTCTAGCTATGCATGATACATCTGATTAATTTGCAGCTTTAGACATGGTGAGCTGACAATGCAAGCAGTGATTTTGCATTACTTTGGCCAAAGATTTCTAATATGAAATTCATGTAATTTACATGGTCGTTATATTCACACAACTCTTTTTCAAATTGGATATCGACAATGATTCCAAAGTAACAATTCTCCAACACTTTAATCACATAAGAAACTTTCCAACTATTGCAGGTTTATAACGAAGATAAGGAAGTTTAACTTCTTTTCCCAGGTTCTCAGTAGTTTCAGATTTATTGATTTCAATACTAACTTTTTTGTCATACTTGATTGACTAACAAGCAGGAATTTGTATATTTCTATCGCAATCTAATATATATTTAGTTGAATTTCCATATTCACAAGAATTATATATATATATATATATAAGTAAATGAAACATATTCTGCCCCTTTATAAACAGATTACTCAGCTACTGCTTCAAAAGTTCAACCTTTCCTGAACGTTACTTTCTTTTATAAACATAAAAACATAACCCCATATTTTCAGGTTGTTTTACATGCTCATATAAATATGCTAGCCCCTTTATTTTGCCATAAATTTCAAAGATAAGCAAAAAATTGTTAAGTTTTATGATCAGATTAAGATGCACAGAAATTAATTCAAAAATCAACACAAGACACAGCAAATACCCTGGGAAAACCCTCCTCTTGAGGGAGAAAAACCCAGCCAATAATATCACTTATTTATTGAATCTTCAACAAGAATGTCACTTATACAATAGGCCGATAAGAAGGCCAATACAAAGCATCACAATCTGATGCAAGTACAGAACTGAGTGATACAATCTGCCAACAGTTATCTCAGCCTTCTACTCAACCCACAATCTGCTCTTTAGATGAACTTGCATATGGAGAACTTCAATCTGGATATGGACGAACTGAAAATGCTAATGAATGGATGATGAATAATGAGAAAACAAATGAATATATATACATATATGGAGAGAGGACGCGCCTCTTCAAGTGGTACCAAGTCGGCCTTCATTAATGAATAAAAGAAACCTCTTCATAGAATATCGCGCCAAGAGAAAGATTGCATCCAATGGAATGAGAAGTCGGCCTTAACATAAATATGACTCTTCATTAATTAAAATATAAATCATGCCTCTTGGAGTCTTATAAATTAAATAGCTACTAGCTATCATTTAATTTATCCAATCAAGTAAAATAGATCAGCTGGAAGTGACAACCGAAGCTGCTATAAACATCAACACTCCCTCTCAGCTAGGGAGGATACTTCCAGCTGCACAAGTCAAATCACCTCATTATGATGTCTACCACTATGGCTACAACCATGAGTGGAGAAGAAGAATATCACCTCATTGTGATATCAAATATCACCTCAACATGATATCAACCATAATGGATACAACCATGTATGGTATGTACAAGTGTTCATCACTTGTGTGATGTGGTCACCTCAACATGACTTTCACCATGGCTCTCCCAGAGGGTGAAACACAAGTACAAAAGATCATCACGGAATCTCTCACATCATGCTGTCATGGAGTCACACACATGACATCCACCATGACTCTCTCAGAGGGTGGAAACAAGGGCTTTCACCTCAAATCTCAAAGAGAAATGCATTAACAAGGGATTTCACCTCGAACTTCTCTCTTTATAGAAGAACTCATTAATCAAGAGTTTCACCTCGAACTTCTCATAGAAGGGAACTCATTAAAGACTCAGCGATGTTGGACTCTTTCTGCGATTGGTTTGATTCTCCACCATACCAAGCTTGTATCTCAAAAGTACACTAGGCAGTTTTTGGAGAGGCTTGGTGAAATCTGTAGTGCATCGGTGCTAATATCTATGGCATAGTAGCCAGCGATTACCATATCTCTAATATGGTGATACTTGATCTCAACATGCTTGGTTGTCACAAACGGGATTGGTGAGAAGCTTCACACAACTTTGGTTATCACAATGAATGATAGTAGGCTCCATTGATTGTCCAAACAGTATTGCAAGGAGCTTACGAAGCCACACTGCTTCTCGAGCTGCCATACAAGCGTATGCTTTTGCCTCTACGATTTGTACTCAATGCCACGGATGACTGCTTCCTGCTGCACCAGGATATCATAGCAGAACCCAAACTGAAGCAACAACTAGAGGTGCTCTTCCGATCTGTGACACACCCTGCCCAATCAAAATCAGTGTAACCATGTAGCTCCAAGTCTGCATCTGAAGAATATCTCAGCCCATATCCAACTGTCACGCAAGTATCTCAGGATATGTTTAGTTGCAACAAGATGTATCTGTCTCGGTTCACACATGAACTAACTAAGTGCACTCACAGCATAACAGATATCTGGTCTGGTGTTAACTAGATAGATCAAGGACCCAATCAGTTGTCTGTACATTGTAGGATCCACCAAGTCTGAACTAGCTGCAGCCTCCTTCAATTTATGTAGGTTGGTCTCCATGGGTGCATGTAATGTCCCCTTTTCAAGCGTGATGAATTCAGTTGACCGTCAGCCTATTCCGGAGACCCGTAGGCTACTCGGAGGGTGAAATTAGGGTTTCATGTTTTGGGGGTTGTTGTTGCTCGAAATTTGGAGATTGAATTGCGGATTCTTTCTGGGTTTTCAGCAAGCTTCGCAGTGGTGTGACTTGCTTTGCGTTCCGAGCACCTTCAAGAATTTACTATTTTTAGTAAATTCTATTTCTGGCAGTGGTCTTGTTGTTTTCGGCACAGTTGGCTTTCTTCTTCAGCGGGTTCAGTTGGTTTGTTCATTCTTGGCCTTGGGATGCATTTTTGGAGTGATAAGTCAAGTTGAATTAAATAATGTTATATTTTAATGTTGACCCCTTGGCCTAGTGCTTCACTTCAAGTTGTTTTTAAAAGGTGGGTTTTCAAGGGTGGACGCCTCATTGGAGGTAATTGAATATTTTTAAAAGGTTTTAATTCTTGCTTGAAGGAGGACGCCTTTTTGGTGGAGAGATGATTTTAAAATAAAGTCAAAAATCAGCTTTGAAAGTGGACACCTATACTTGGAGGGAAATGAAGTCAAATTCAAATTTGAATTAGGGCGCACTTTCTAGAAGCATCTAGAGATTCCTTGTTGGGCTTATAAAAGAAGACCTCTCTTCTTCATTTCACATCTTATGTCTACAGTAATGTTACTCTGCCGGAATGGTATTGGGATCGCTTCGAGAAATGAATGCCTCCTAGCCTTGGCATTGCTTCTTGCTTGAAAGATAGCAACTAGTGGTGAGATAGTTATAGTTGTGAGAATCTTGTAGTGAGGTTTGCTTTGTAGCATTTGTTTTGCATTGTAGTTCAGTTTCTTACATATCATATCAAAAAATCTGGAGTTGCTGATATCATGGCTGATTTGTAGTTTCACTCATATATTTGAAAATAAAAAATATATTCATTTTGGGTGTTGCATATTTCCATTCCTCTAGGTTGGGCGCTCCTTTGTGCTAATTTGCAGATTTTATTGTGAAGAACTTGAATTTATAAAAGAAAATCGCCCTCTTTGCATGGCCGCCCCTCTTTGGAGTGCATTCGGAAGTGTGTTAAATTATTACTTGGTTTTGAGTGTGGTTTCTTGTTTGCAGCTTGGTCGCCCTCTTCATAGGAAGCCATTGCATCATATTTGAGGTCATTTGGTTGAGTATTGAGGGAGTAGTGAGTAATTTAGTGGCTCCTTGTGTTGTTGATTGAGTATTTTAAGTGCAGGTCTGTTACAAATCAGAATATCAAGATTGGTCCATTGAGAGGAGTTATTGGTCTTAGCATAATTGATAAGCAAGGGGAAGTCTTCTATATTGCTGCAGCTTTGTTAGACTTTCTTATTCTATGTTATTGGCAGGCGCTCTCTAATTATTGTAAGCTGAACAGTAGTATTGTCAGCATTCTCTATTCTACTCTTTACTTTATTGTATTTCCCACTGAATAAGTGGAAGAGGCTGGCTTGCCGCCTATCTTATTTTGAATATTGCATTGTAGCTCATTAGAATCTCCGCCATATGGTAGCTCCATTCCCACCTTGGGTTGGAAAGCACATTCTTGGCGTCGAGTACTTTCAGCATTGTAGTTGGTAGGGATCCTCTGACCATATGCTTGTCGTCATCTGGCGCATTCTTGGTTAGAGTTCATTTATCAGCATTGCATTGAGATCCTTTGACCATATGCTCACACCTTGCCCAACTCGGGGTCCTAGTGTACATCCTTGGTTAGAGTTGAATTCTGCATCATTTTGGTTTAAGTGCTAACCCTAACAGATGTGTGTTGCATTGCTTATTGTAATCAAAAATTGAAAAAAATTGGTTCGGAATATTTAAGTGGTATCAGAGCCACAAGTCCTACCATCCTGTGAAACAAATTTTCTATGAGTGACAGAGAAAAAAGATACATAGCAAGAGAAGAAAAGAAAGGTGTAAAGCAGTGGTATCGGGTTCCAGAGGGTCAGACAGCATCAGAGGTATTGAGAGCACATTGGGAGTCTTCTCAAGAAACAGAAATGGTGGAAGGTGAGAGGTCAGCGGGTGGCAACGAGAGGTTTACCAGCAACAAAGATGAAAGTGGAAAGGGAAGAGAAAGAATGCCAAGTCCAGGAAAGAGGTTCGAAAGGAAGATGGACGCCATGATGGATATGATATCTTTCATGATGGGGAAAATGGGTCAAAACCCAACTCCACAGAACAATCCAGGGCATACTGGAGAACACAGTGCCTCCAACCAGCATAATGGACATGCTGCCCAGCCTACTTCAAATAGCACATACATTTCTTCCAGGCTATTTAAACCCACCTTCTTGGCACCAGTAAACCCTCAACCTGATCCGGAAGAAAATGCATCATTTGTGGAACAGTTGAGAATCAACCGTGCTGAGTATGATTCTCTCCCAGATGAAATCAAGCTAGACATGTCTTACAATGACTTTGTGGATCATAAAAGGAAGAATAGAGGGCAAGGAAGACATCATGAACATAGGGGAACAGCAGTACAGAGGGATTTGCATCAAGCTATCAACAAGGTTACGCTTCCACATTTTGATGGGAGTGACAGCAGTTCAGCTAGAGCTTGGATACAGAAGTTAGACAACTATCTAGCTCCTAGACCCATGGCAGAAGAGGAGGCGATTAAGTTCGCTATGCTACACCTAGATGGGGTAGCACACGAATGGTGGTACCATGGCCTAGTCACCTTGGGTCATCGGTCTATCACTACCTATGATGAGTTTACCAATAGACTCATAGAGAGATTTGAGAAAAAGGATCCAAAAGTTCATTTCAGAGAATTGGCACAGCTTAGGCAATATGGCACAGTTGATGCCTACATAGCTGAGTTTCAGAGACTTTCAATAATGGTCACGGGAATCACTGAGAGGCGGTTGGCGATCCTATTCAGTGAAGGGCTTATGGAACCACTCAAGGGTTGGATTAAATCCTTTGATCCACCCTCCTTACAAGAGGTGATGAAGAAAGCAAGAAATATGGAGTGGGCTGCTCCTAAAGCCAAATTTCAATCCAAGCCATCATTTCACAAGAAGGACAAAGGAAAAAGACCTCACCATAAGGAGTTCAAACAGCATAAAACTCATGTCACAAGGTTGGATCCAAATACACTTAACAAACTCAGAAGAAAGGGGTTATGTTTCAGGTGTAGAGAAAAATGGTCTCAAGATCATATTTGCCCAAAGGGAGTCAAAATTCATCAAATTGAATACTATTCAGCTGAAGAAAGTAATTTTGATCTTTCAGATCAGCAGTCTGATTTTGATGACAATGAAGTGGAAAGAGCTCCAGAAGAGTCCGAAGATGAAAAAGGTAGTGGAGGTACCTTGGCTCAACTTTCGAGCTTTCACAAAAATGAATCCTTCAAAGTTCGAGGGATGATTAAGGGGCAGCGAATAGTTGCTTTGATTGACACTGGAGCAACGCATAACTTTATTGATGAAGTTGTAGTGGCAAAGAAAGGGCTTCAAACGGAAGAATTTGAAGGCTTCAAGGTTATGGTTGCTAATGGGTTTCACATCTCTTGCACCAAGAAGATTTCAAACATGTCTATGCAATTGGGCAACTATGAAGTTAAGGATGACTTCTATGTAGTCAACATTGGAGATACGGACGTCGTCCTAGGCATTCAATGATTGCGTTCACTTGGAGAGATTTCTCTAAATCTGCAAACCATGGAACTTAAGTTCCAATCCGATGGAAAGAAGGTGGTGCTAAGAGGAATGTCCAATGGTGGTCCTCGGATTGTGTCATTCAAGAGAATGGCAAGGCTGATTCGGCATGATCAAGTTGAGTGGGCTGCGGAATGTATGATTCTTCCAGCTAGTCCGGTTGAAACAAAGAGGGACTATCCTCCTGATATTCAGTCTTTACTCACCAAGAAGAGCAAGGTGTTTGCTGATTTACCTCCTGGGCCACCTCCTGAACGAGGTTCGGAGCATGTCATCGAGCTCAAGGAAGGGGCTAAGCCAGTTATCACAACTCCATATCGGTACCCTAAGAAGCAGAAGGATGAGATTGAGAAAAACATTAAGGAACTCTTGGAGATGGGCTTCATTGGTCCAAGTAAGAGTCCCTTCGCTTCAGCAGTTGTTCTTGTGAAGAAGAAGGATGGTACCATTCGCATGTGTGTGGATTATCGTGCTTTGAATCAAAGCACCATCAAAAACCAATACCCCATTCCGAGGATAGATGAGCTACATGGAGCCAAGTTCTTTTCAAAGATTGATTTGAGGTTGGGCTACTACCAGATTCGGATGAGAGGGTCTGATGTTGAGAAGACAGCATTTAGATGTCACTATGGTCACTTCGAGTTTTTAGTCATGCCATTTGGGTTGACTAATGCTCCTGCTACCTTCCAGTCTTGTATGAACAGAGTCTTTCAGAAGCGGTTAAGGAAGTTTGTATTGATCTTTTTTGATGATATCCTTATTTTCAGCAAGACATGGGAAGAACATCTCAAGCACTTGGAGGAAGTGCTTAGCATCCTAGAATCAGAAAGTTTGTTTTCCAAAGAATCCAAATGTGAATTTGGAATGAAGGAGCTACTTTACCTTGGTCACATAATCAGTGCTGATGGAGTGAAGGTTGATCCTGAAAAGATCAAGGCAATAGTTGATTGGCCACCTCCAAAAAACTTGACTCATTTGAAAGGGTTCTTGGGTCTTTGTGGTTTTTACAAAAGATTTGTGAAGGGCTACTCACAAAATGCTACTCCTCTTACTGACCTCACAAAAAGGGGGGCTTTTTGTTGGTCAAAAAATGCTCAAAATACTTTTGATAAGTTTAAGAAGATCATGAGCTCTTGTCCAGTTTTGGCTATTCCAGATTTTCCCAAGCCTTTCGAGCTACAGTGTGATGCATCCGGTGAGGGAGTTGGGGCTGTTTTGATGCAAGATAAGCATCCCATTGTGTTTGAGAGCAGAAAGTTAAGAGGTGTTGAAAGGACCTACTCCATCTATGACAAGGAAATGCTTGCAATCATGCATGCATTAGCTAAGTTCAGATAGTATTTGGTGGGGAGCAAGTTTGTGGTAAAGATTGATCACAATAGTCTCAAGCGCTTCATGCATCAGAAGGATTTGAACGAGAGACAACAAAAGTGGGTGAGTAAGCTTCAAGCTTACGATTTTGACATTGAATATGTCAAAGGGAAAAACAATATTGTGGCTGATGCTCTATCTAGGAGACCTCATTTGAGCTCATTGTGTGAGCTTACTACTGACGGGAAGGAAATGTTGCTTACTGATTATGCCAAAAATCAGTTTGCAACCAGCATCATTGAAGGTACTTTTCATGACGAAAGGTACAAGCTGGTTGAAGGGTTGATACACTACAAGGGTAAAATCTTTTTGGTGGCTGATTCTAAGCTCAAAAAGAAGGTTTTGATGACATTCCATGACATTCCACTTGCTGGTCATCAGGGTTTCTTCAAGACATATAGGCAGATTCGGGAAAGATTTTCTTGGAAAGGGCTGAAGGGAGAAGTTCAACGCTACATCCAGGAGTGTCCTACTTGTCAGATGAACAAGAATGAGCATACTCTACCAGCTGGTCTGCTTCAACCTCTCCCCATTCCCAATCAAAAATGGGAAAGCATATGAATGGACTTCATCACCGGGTTGCCAAAGGTCCAAGGCAAAGATTGTATTTATGTTGTGGTGGACAGATTAACAAAGTTTGCTCACTTCTTTGCCATCACGAGCTCTTTTTCAGCAGCTCAAGTTGCAGATTTGTTTTTTCATGAGGTGTTTAGGTTGCATGGGTTGCTGAAAAACATTGTGAGTGATAGGGACAGCAAGTTCCCAGGCATTTTTTGGCAAGAAGTCTTTAGGATGAGTGGTACGGTGCTCACACCTAGCACTAGTTATCACCCTCAAACTGATGGACAAACAGAGATAGTGAACAAGTGGTTGGAAGGCTATCTGAGAAACTATGTTTCGGAGCAGCAAAGAGCATGGGTGAAATGACTTCACATAGGAGAGTATTGTTACAATTCTTCCTTTCACATGTCAATAAGGATGTTGTAATGAACCTGACCAATTTTTTCAATTTTTTTTCAAGAACACATCAACCAAGAAGCACCCGTTAAAGTTAGCACAAACCCAAACCAGCAGTTTGCAAGTAACTCTTTGCCAAGAATGCGCACTCAATCTCGAGATGAGAATGATGCTGTCATATGGCAAGAGGGTCGTCAGTATCAACTGGAATGAAGTACAGTGCTGAAAGTAAGCTCAACGCCTAGAATGTGCTTTCCAACCCAAGGTGGGAATGGAGCTCCCATAAGGTGGAGATACTAAGAAAGGAAATTACAAATCAAATGATAATGCTAAAAGTAACTCAACGCCTAAAATGTGCTTTCCATCCCAAGGTGGAAATGGAGCTACCATAAGGCGGAGATACCAAGGATTTACAATGCAACTCAGAATGTAAATAGGCGGCAAGCCAGCCTCTTCCGCTTATTCAGCGGGAAGTACAATAAAGTAAGAGAAAGATAGAGAGGAGAATTGCTGATAGTACTACTAATCAGCTTACAATATGTTAGAATGCTTGCCAAAGCCTAGTAATCCAAGTTCTTCAATGCTGCAATAATTTGTAAGACTTCCTCAATGCTTGACAAACCTCTCTGGACTCAAACTCCTCACAAATCTGCATTTATCTATGACTGATATAACAGACCAGCAACTGAAATGAAGCAATCAACAACCCTAGAATTCACCAAAATACTCACAACTCACTCAATACTTGCCGAAATGGCATGTGACTTGATGCAAACAAAAGCTATAATGATGGCAATGAAGACTGGACAAAGAAACAACTAACAAATTGAAGTATTTTTTTTTTCTTAACATTTGCCAAGCAGAACAGAATGGTACGGCCAAGAGAGAAGCAATTTTTTAATATAAAATTCTAGACACCTCAATAAAATCTGGAAACTCCCAAGAAGGGTCGCCCCAAGCTGGAAAACACAAGGGAAAAACACCCAGAATGATATCTAATTTATTTTCGAATATATGAGTGAAACTACAATAAGCTATGATATTCAACAACTCCAGAATATGACAAAAAATGCAAATACTCAGCTACAAAATGCAAGATCACCAAAACAATGCAAACCTCACTACAAATTCACTCAACTACAACTATCTCTCCACTAGTTGCTATCTTTCAAGCAAGAAGTAGAGCCAAGCTAGGAGGCATTCATTCCTCGAAGTAGTCCCAACACCATTTCGGCAGCATAACAATATTCAAGTCAGAAGATACCAAATGAAGAGCAGAGGTTGGCATTTATAGATTTTGAAAGGAACTTCTAGAAGCTTCAAGAAGGCGCCAAATATTCAAATTTGAATTTGCTTTATCTCCCTCCAAAGATGGCGTCCATTTTCCAAGGTAATATTTGACTTTTAACTTTTTAAAAATAACCTTCCTCTCAAGTAGGCGTCCCACTTCACCAATAAATAATTTGGCCTTAGGAAAATATAAATTATCTCCTGATGAGATAATCACCCTTGAAGTCCCCCTTTTAAAACAACTTAAAGTTGCAATGCTAAGCCAAGGGGTTATAATATTAACATTATTTTAATTAAAATACTTATCTCTCCAAAAAATGCATCAAAATGCCAAAACAACCATACCAACTGAACCGCAAGGAATCAATTGAACTAAAACCAACCGGCCCACTGCCAGAAATAGAATTTACTAAAAATAGTAAATTTTGAAAGTTTCCTAATCCGTGCATGCTACCATTGCGAAGCTATCTGAAAACCCATAAAAGAATCCGCAATCCAAAAATCCCAAACCTGATGTAGCCGCCATAACTTGCTAAAAATAGTAAGTTCGGAAAGGTTGCTCGACGTGTTGCATGTCATACCTTTGCGAAGCTCTCTGAAAACTCAGAAGGAATCCAGAATCCAAACAGCCAAACTCCAACATGCAAAACCCCTGAATCTTCAAAGAACCCACCAAACAGTCTGAAACCCCTAATTCGCTTCTGACTAGCCAACAAAGACTCGGAGACACCATCAATCGAAAAGTGTAGTGCTAAAATGGGGACATTATGATGTCACCTTTCATGGATCTTTATGGTTATGAGGCTCCTAGCTTTGCTGATTTGGTGTTTGGTGATAGCAAAGCCCCTCAAGCCAAGGATTTGTTGCAGCAGAGTCAAGATATCTTGAAATCCTTGAAGAACAACCTTCAGATTGCACAGAATCAGCAGAAGATGTACGCTGATCAGCGGCGTGTTGAGCGCTCTTTTGAGGTTAGAGATATGGTTTATCTTCGACTGCACCTTATAGACAGTCTACTCTCAAGAAAGAGTGGAGCGATCACATAGCAATCACACGAAATAATATTAATTACATTAGTTATTCTGTTGCCATCTAAAGACACTAACAAGAAATCGTCTCCTTGACAAATCGATTACTAGCAAGATATACGTCAAGGAAAGAGGAAGAGAGGAGAGCACGATCCCAGGATTTGTGCGATCCAACACGAATCATGATATCATAAATATATATACAATCGTAAGTAACCGAGATCGATCTATTTCACATTCGGTGTATTTCTTCCATTTATTGTCTTCCATCTATATAAGCATAGTGTTGACGGGTGTTTTATGACCGCACCAACACAGAATAAAGTTTCCCAACGGTTACTCTATCCTCTCTTAAACAAAATCTTCTGCATGCTAAGATTGCTAGAAAGATCATGCATTCAACTCCAAGGTTCCTTCATGCAGTGGATAGATTTAGTTGGTTTGTTGTGATTTGCTGGTATCACGAGGGGACTTACGTAATTGTTCGACAGCAGACAACAGACAATGGACTAAAGAGAAAAGGGATTTTCACGTGGTTCGAGAGATTTGTCGATGGGGTACAAGTTTCCTAATACTAACCAGAAAAGTGCGGAATTGAATGGTTGTAGGGATTAGAAAATCTATATTCTAACCTAAGGGCGGGATGTGGAGATCAACTTCAGCAAACTTCAACTAGACTTCGCTTTTCCTCGCTTTGGAAAGCTTCCACAAAGTCGGTGCAATCTTCAAGGGACTGGCTGAAAACATTCAAGTTACAACTCAACATAAGGACACCATCACAACGATGCATGACAACATGTGAATCATAATTGAAGTTAAGTTCAAAAGGTTCCAGTTGACCACGCAAGGCAAACCCACCATCAGTAAGTTTGCTAGTGGTATGGATTAGACGAAGCTCGCTTAGATCAAACACCACATTCCACAACTATCATCTACTTGCATAAAATGAAATCTATTTCACTCTAAGCTACTTTAAGATTCTATTGCAAATTAGAAGGACGAAGAAGCCTCGCTAGCTACTCACAACCAAAAGATGAAACCACCATCAATGATAAATCTTTTTATTATGAGAGTGTTCAGAACAACTTCTTACAAAGCTTTCAATGGAAAACTTTCCTTCCTTTTCAATCTAAGCTAAGCTATCAATCTATGCTATCTCTCTATGCTCTATCTCCCAGCTGTCTAATCTCTAGTGATCTCTATGTCTAGTGAAGTACAAATGAGGGGGGATGCCCCTTTTATAGCTGGCCAAGTCCAACGGACGACTTAGATTACAATCAAATAGATGGCCCAGATTGTGCCACCTCATCCCTTAACAAGGCTCACCCTAAAAACCACCACAAAAAAGAGTGGGGTAATAAATGAGAAATTAATGTCCACCATCATCTTCCAGAAGGCTATCATCCAGAAGGGCGCTTCCATTCTCTTTCTCTTTGACTGTAAAGTCAACGAACCTGGCCAGCTCTGTCTCAATCAGCATGGTAGGCACATTCTTAATCTGAAACTCCAAGACTGCAACTTCTTTATCCTGCCTAATGATGATTTTCCTCCTTGCTGTCATTCTTTAACTCTCTAATGCCTGAGGTTGATGTCTACCCTTGGGTCTTCATTATTTTTCCACCTTGATCTTGGAGGATTCTCCAGTCTTGGACTCGATCATTTCTTCTTTGCCACCTGGCTCCCTAAGTTGGGTGCATATTAGGTCTTTGTGGAGAAATCCCAACACTTAGCCATTTCTTCCAACATCTCCCTTCATGGTTTTGGCGCAAATGAGACATCATGGAGGAGCTTCAAACTTGTAATTTCATCCACTTCCAAGGTTGTAATGTTGTCCAGGAGTACTCGATCCATCAGCCCAAGTCATCATGCCTTGGGCTCAGTGTTCACCCTGCAAAACAGATAAGGAAAAGAGCATCAAAACACTTTATAACATAAATTCACTTTACTTACCTGATCTCCATATTCTGATTTTCAATGCCTAATTGATCTCTGGATCAAATAGAATTCATCATTTTGCTCTAGCAAATTTTTCCTTCTTCATAACCTTTCATCACGGGCGCACTTTGACTATGTCCTTCCATTTTTATGACTTAGAATTTTTTCTTGCCACCTGCTTATCCTGGGAGCATTCACCACTTAGAACTTCATATTTCTTAGAAAATTTTCTCACCCACCTTGATTCTGGCGTATAATACCTGATGTAAGCTTGGGCGCAATTAGGCCTTTGTGTCTTCATTTTCTCTGACTTAGCCAATTTCTCAAACTCCTTCAACACATTCTTCTATGGGCGCATTTGAGTGGTCTTCCTTCAATTTCTCATCAATTTACTCCTTGCTCTTCTTTGGGCATATTTTAAGAGTCCTCCTCTTGGGTGCATTTCCTAGGGTCAACTTTGAATTTGTGCCTTAGAATTTTTTTGATGAACTCACTTCATGGGCGCACTAGAGGGGTATACTTCTATTTTTCTAACTTAGAAAATTTCTCACTTACCTTTCTTCCATTGGGCGCATATTGGATGGTGCACTTCCAATTTCTAACACTTAGAAAATTTCTTTAATCGCCTCCACAAGCTAGGTGCATTTTGAGGGTGGCGATGCCAAGTTCAATGCCTTAGAAAATTTTGAAGCCTCTTTGCACTTTGCTTGAGGGCGCATTTGGGGGTGTGTGCTTCCATTTTGAATGACTTAGAAACATTTTGGGTGCCTCCTTGAAGTTTGGGCGCATTTGGAGGGTCTTGCTTCAGTTTCTCAACACTTAGAAACTTCTCCAGCTACCTTACCTTGATGGGCGCATATTATGGGGGGAGCTTCAAGTTTTCTTTGACTTAGAAAATTCTCAAACATTTAACTTATGATGGGCGCATTCCACCCCTTAAGCTTCCATTTCACAACACTTAGAATTTTTTGAATTTTTTGAAGTCACCCTTTCAACTTGGGGGCATTTAGGGGTTCATGCCTTCACTTTTGTTTGCCTTAGGATGTTTTCTATCCTCATTCCTACCAAGGGCGCATTTGGAAGGTGGTAGTGCCATTTTAATACTTAGAAATTTTTCAACTCCACTCTACTCCTTGCTAGGCGCATTCAAGGGGTCCTCCTTCCATCTTGTATCACAGACTTCAAATTTTTTTATGGCTCTTGGTACCTTGGGCGCATTTTGAGGTGGCTGCTTCCCGTTTCTCATTACTTAGGAAATTTTCTCCTTCACTCCTTGCTTGGACGCATCTGGAGGGTGTTGCTTCCACTTTAGACTTGGAAAGTTTTCCAGCCACTTCCACAAACTGGGCACATTTCAAGGCTGAAGCTTCCATGTTTCTTAGACTTGGAACTTTTTCAGGTCTCCTGCTACCTTGGGCGCATTTCAAGGGGGGTGGCTTTGTTAACTTTGCCTTGGGCGTTTTTTGCATGTGGGGTGTTAAGTGAACCTCTGAAGGTGACCCTCAAATACTTAGGTGATTTTGACTGGCTTGCCGTGAGTTTCTGTTTTTAGTAAATCCCCTGATTTTCATACTTCTACAACTCCGATTGACTTGAAATTTGCTCCATGGGATCCTCGCAACCTGTTTGACCTTATCACACTTGCCTTCTGTGTTGACCTGCAATGTATAGCCTTGTTTGGGAGGTCACTTACTATAAATAGTAAGTACTCACATTGCGCTCAGATTTTACGAGTGGACCGCTTGAAGGATGTTGATCGCGATGGGATACATCAGTTTTTAGAGTTTCTGGTGTTATACCCTCATTTTGAGTCCGGAAGCTGGAAACCCTAATCTAACTTGCATGTGCCTCAAATGACTTCTGTTTGATTCCGTTTCTGTTGCATGTTGCCTTGTTCATGAAACTGAAGTGCTGGGGAGCTACTGGAGTGAACTTGCTAAAAATAGTAAGCGCCTGAAAAAGTGACCAACCACCTGCCGGACGTGTTTGCATGTCATACTGCCTTGGAAATCTCAAAAAACCCAGAAAAACCCAGAAAATTGGTTTGCATGCAGGCACCTGCTAAAAATAGTAAGTCCCTGAAAAGTGATCAACTTGTCTTGCATGTCACATCATCGCGAAGCTCTTGAAAAACCCATAAAGAATATCCTGACATGCACTGAAAATTGCAACATGCAAACCCTAAAAATGGCTCCCGAAGCCAGAACTGCCGAAAATTTATCACCTCAACTTGCATGTTATACCATCGTGAAGCTCTTGAAAAACCCAGAAAGATTCTCCAGACATGCATTGAAAAAGCATACATGCAAATCCTAAAAATTGCTTCAAGCTCGGACTACTAAAAATAGCAAGCTGTCAGAATTCAGTGAAAATTCAGTGGGAACCTGCCTGAAGCCTTCTAACTGCAATGCCAAGCTCATATTTCAATTCGCTCACTTAAATTAACCTCAAAGTAGCCTAAAGAATGAAAGCCCTAATTCGCCAAATTGCACTTCAGACTTAGTCAAAATTTCAAATTAGGCCAAAAGATAGGTACACCATCGGAAAGATAGAAGGGACAGAGAGAGAGAGACGCAAAACCAAAGCCAAAAGACCCGAACGGAGCAAACATTAGGGGGTCCCCATTTTGAATGGGGTGATGTGTGAAAGGGTCACAACATATAGTCTTGCATAAGAAAGGAATAATTAATGTATTTTTGCAAACAATCATTTACCTATGTATGCATATTACTTATAAGATAATAAAGTAGGATCTCTATGATTGAAACAAAATTATGTTAATTGTCTAAACCCCACCCTGAGGGAGGGGCCTGAGGTGCAGTGGTAGAGGCTAGAGGCCCACTTATGACCTTCGCCCAAATCCTCACAAGGGAAGGCCCTGAGGTTTAGTGGTAGGAGCCAAGAAAGCCCACTTGCAACCTCCGCTCGATCCCATGGGATGGAAAGTGTCTTTGGGGGTTGGGACATTGATGGGGAAAGCACGTACAAGTTGCCAAGGGGGAGGGCCGTGGTATATACCCTCTTAGGCTTGGCATATGGCTTTGGGCAGACCTATCATGTCCCTTCTCCCACAATTCTAATATGTTTGCTTTGTTAATAATCTATGGATGTAATGCAATTGTCTAACCCTAACAATGTATATATACACATTTGCATATAATGTTCATGTGGTGAATGCAGGACCCCAATCCAAGATTACTTCATTAAAAAATTTATTTAATAAGGTGAAACCCTAACCCTAATTTGCTGCAATTTGTGATCAATAGGTGAATTCTAGGGAAAATCAAGGTAGGGGACATTACACAAATATATATATTTCCGAGTTTATTATTGAAGTCACTAGGTATATGAAGAAGTTTGTGATTCATTATTAATATCTGTGCTGGAGGCTACTTCATACCCGATATTGGGCCCTTTTATTGTATATCTATGCTATTAGAAAGGGTGTTTATTATCTAATCTTGATATCGTGGCACATCATTAATTGGAGAGGATGAATGATACAAGGGTTTCACCAAATATCAAAGTTGCCTATATATCTTTTAATGATATTACTGCCTCTGCCTGAAGATCATCAACCATCCTGGAGTCGCGATTAATCAAGCATTGTCGCCTCCTAAATGCTTGATCAACGAGAGTTATAGGTCTTCGTGTAAGACAACATCGGCCACATCAGCTTGCTACCAGACAAGCTTGGAAGTATCCGGTCTGGCAATATTGTCAAATATCTACGCCATCCATACAGAATCATTTATTCTTTTGTAGGATATCAGCATGAACAAGACAATGTTAGGAGTCCATCGGGATTCACAAACCTGCCATACTTCATATTGTTATTATCCTTAGATTTGGCATCGAAGATTTGCTGGCATATAAGGTTAGCTTCCATTACTACTTTTCTTCACATAAGCATTTGTTTTGAAAGTCATTTTTGTGTAATTGCTGAAGTGAATGTCTTTGGAGTCTGTATTGATTGTCTATAAACTCTGGCTAAAAGGATAGGGTTTAATTAGTAGTTAATCAATTATGATTTGTAAAGGTTCAACCTGAATGATGCTATCTCTGTTTAACTTTGAGAGTTGGAAATACAAGCAACATATTTATTTCTGCAAGCATTATCACTTTGTTCTGAAATAGAAATTGAATACCAAATTTCTGGACTTGGATGTCAAATGCAATGTCACTGTGAAAATTGTATTTCTGGTTATTATAATGAATCCTTGCAAGTGCTGCAACCTGGAGAATAGTCAACAATCTATGAGATAAATTTGTGCATAACTCAGAATACTAAATAGCTTGACAAAAGTTTGCTCTGTCAAGCTATAGAAATCAAACAAATCAGGTCAATCGGATGCAGAGTTATTACAATGCTTTACTTGTATCAAAAGGATCTTGATGGTGTTTACCTAAGATTCTTCGCATACACCTTCAAATGCTGAGATCTTTGTTAATTCTCTAACAATATTCATTCTAACCATGTCTTATAATTATTGATAATTTATATGTCCAAGTCTAGCATGCCAAAGTTTTGATTTATAATCTATTTGAGTAATAAAAGCATGGGAGAGTATGTATTCATTATCAACAAATCTAACAAATTTAAAGAGACTCTTTTTATGGTCAATTCTACCAATAGCAATAACATTTTTGGGTCTTTTCTCTCTTACAATAACTTGATTAGCAGTGACAACAAACTCATATCCAACTTGAGCAATTCTGTATACTGAAATAAGACTCACTCCCAATCTTTCAACCAGTAAAACATTTTTCAAATTTCCATTTGTTACACTAACAGTCCCTGTTCCTAGAACTGACAATTTCATTTTATTGCCAATTGTAATTTTTTGATTTGAATTCTTTCCTTCATGAAAATCAATAAATAAAGATCTATGCCTAGTCATGTGAAATGATGCTCTTGAATCTAAAATCCATTCTTTATTAGAATATGAAGAAAAGTATCGTCCTTTTACTCTAGATTTATTTTTGGGTTCAAAAGTTACCTCTACACTTGATTTTACTTGTCAGGAGATGGTTACAAAACTTTGTTTATTTGTTTTTCATTCCTCGAACCTTTCTTGCTTAGGCTTGTATTGTTGTCTTTCATTGTTCCCCTTCTTCAAACAAATTTTTTCCCTATGATTCTCACCTTCACAATACCTGCAAACAATGGGTTTTCTTTCCAACTGCTTTTCTACACCATCATTTCTAGAAAAGTGGTTAGAGCCATCTTTATTTCAAAATTTATTATATCCTTTCCAATTCTCCTTTCCATAAACATATCTAAAAAATGATTTACCCTTAGCTGTCTATGAATGATTTTTCTTAATATAACCTTCTTTAATGAGTTGAACCTCTTCATCTAAATCCGACTTACAAATTGATCAAAAGTTTGTTGGGGGATATTAGGATTTAATTGAATAACCCTTTTCCTTAATTCTTTAAATACCTTGTAAGGTTGGGGAAGCTTGCTTTCAACGATTGCAATCAACTGAAAATCCTTTTTTGCATATTCAATACCAATTTTCTTTGGTTGGGCATTTAAATATTTAACCTCATTAAAGCAGTCAACCATTTTTTCAAAATCAATTGGGTCTATGTTCACCAATTTTTCTTCTATGCTAAACACACTAGCAATATCTGCATCCTTATAATATTTTTCTAAACTTTCCCATAGTTCTATTAGATTATCAACATCAACAAAGCTTCTATTGAGATTGAGACTCAAAGCCTTACCAATTATTCTTCTATCTTGCTCCAACTTGCATTTCTATAACTCCTTTTCTTTCTTTTGTTGAGGTTCTCCAATCACTTTATTCAGCATGTTCCATAGAGCCTTTTCTCTCAAAGCATTCTTGACTGCAATCTTTCAATATGCAAAATCACTTCCATTAAAGATTGGTAAACTTTCATTTGTAGCACCTATGATAGGAAAAAAAAGTCAGCCCTCAAACAAATAAATTAAACCACTTCAAAGATTATCTTGCTAAACAAATATCAATCCAACAATATCTTAGCCCTGTTGGAAAATTTCTAGCTCTGGTACCATGTAAAAACAAACTCAAATAATGAAATAACAACAACAAATAGTAGAAAAACAAAGCATAAAATAGTGAGAAATGGCTGAAAGAAATTATAATTACACCAAAAAAAATAAAATTAATGCATTTAGACAACATAAAAGCCTAATTTGACTATCAATTTGTCATAATTCAAACATTACACATGTCATATGATCCTTAAACTCACAAAATTTGAAATTTCATAGTTTCAAATTTATAACATTATAAATTTATAATTGTGTACATATGATATGTCAAAATGAAAAAAATAACCAAATACAATCTACATCTTCCTCTTTCCCCTCCTAATGTAATTTAATTTTTCAGGCCTCAAACTAGAAGGTTCTACAATATCAAAATGATGATGGATTGTTTCTTCAAAAGTGTCTTCGTTTTCCTCTATTGCATCCAATTCTACTGCTTCTACTGCTCCTCTCAAATTCTGCAAGATCTTCATCAGTAACGACATCATCTTGTTCATCGACAGTCCATTCACCATAAGGATCAATGTCATCCAAGTCGATAGAATCATGTGAAATTCCCTCCACCTTTCTACTTCGAAGGAAAAGGTTGTACCAAACGAAGACAAGATCATTGAGATGCTCCTGGGTTAACCTATTTCTCTTCTTCGTGTGAATGCTCTCAAATGAGCTCCAATTGCGTTCACATCCAGAAGCACTACAAGGCTGGGACAAAATACGGATGGCTAGCCTTTGAAGATTTGGCATGCTGGCACCATAATTCTCCCACCATAAATCTACAAAAAAACATTTAAAAAATATAAGAATTAAGTAAAAAATATAAGAATCAAGTTTCTAATTTCTACTCGTAGTATTGAACTAAATTTTTTACTTGGTTGTTTTTCTGTCCTTTGAATTGCTTGAGCTGAAGAAAAGAGTCTCCCCTCTACACCCTTGTAGACCTTGAATAGATGGATGTTTCTAGAGAGTCGATATTGCCGAATTCATAAATCAGATTTAGTAAATCTTGCCTCCAACTTGTCAAGAACATTATCTTTCATCTCAGCATTTGGCACCATCTTATTGATGCATGAAATGACACTTGCCATGACCTCCTCATCAGCCTTAAATGAATCAGAGAAGTAGAATTTTGGGATTAGGTAGTAGGCCAAGGCATGCATTGGTTGGTGTAGTTGGTTTGTCCATCTACGATCAATGATGCACCAAATGATTTCATATTTTTTCTGTTTCCACCATAGTATGCAAAATAGCCTCTTTGGCCTTATCCATGGCCTCATAAAGGAAACCCATCGGCACGCCATCTCCATCCACCATACGAAGAACATTGACCAAAGGTTGTAATGAGCCTTGCTCAAAACTGATCTCAATTTTCCCCAATTGGTAGTTTGTAATTTTGTCAAACAATTTGATTGCAAAGTTTTGGTTTGCTCGTCTGAGTGTTACAGTCTGATATAAATGCTTTTCTAATGATATCCAATGCATGAAATGCTTGCAAATGACTTCTATAATGATTAGACAAGTTCCTCGATGCAATGCAGATTTCTTTTTGTATTTTCAAATGCAATAGATAAGGTTTCATATGCTAAATATGCAGCTACAGCCTATAGACATTATGTCAAACAGTTGGCATACATCCTTTTATACAATTCAAATGAATTAGATTCAAATAGAGACTCCCAACTTCAATGTATTATTGATAATGCAATCTTCTTACAATGCCAAAGAGATGAAAGGCCAAGACTCTAGGCTTACATACATATGCTTGGAACTTAAATTTGATATGAACTTTCACCTACAGCCGTACCTTCTAAAGTGCAACTAAATGACATGTAATATGCATGAATTAAACAAAGGAACCTGGTTCTTGAAGTCGCCTTGTATCTCCAATGAAGAAGCAATCAATATTTTGGAAGATGGAGACCATATGCAGCCACTAATAATTTTTCTGAAGAAATCATCCCTGTTCTGATTGGAATGATGAAATAAAATAATCCACAATGCTTCCAAGCCTCCAATAACTCCAAACACAATCAGCAAGGCCCCTGGAATGAAGCGCTCCAATCTCCAAAAGGAATCGATGTGAATATGAGCTAGAATGAATAAAAATGTGCTTCCAATGGCATCCCTATTTGCTTCAGAATTTCATCAAATAGCAACCGAATAATCAATGGCAAGAACACAATCCTTCAATGCAAATCGACCCTACAATCTTAATCTTCAAAATTGGCCCTTGGCCACAAATTTTGCCCAATGAAGTGACTGAAAATATCACCTCTAATCTGCAACCCTTCAAGAGATATTTCACTCCCTCAGTTATGCAATCAATGGGAGTTTTCGTTCCCAAAGATGAATTGATTATCTGCAGACCACTTGGCTCCACAAATCCTCAAGAAGAAATCACCAATCAACAACATCAAAACTGGGTGTTGAAGAATGAAACCTCAATGCCTTTTTATTTCTTTCCTCTAGAGGTCGGCCCACATAAAAAATAATATTATATTCGACTTCTAGAAGGTCTCCAAAGTATTTTAATTATTTGCACTTTATAATCTATGAAAAATATATTAAATCAATAAAGTGCATCTCAACATCAAATTATAACATAAGGTTTCCATAAATAGAAATAATAATGATATTTAATGGAAAACCTTAATCCAATCAAATACTAAGCCAAATAATCACCAAATGTCTGACAAAGACTCTCTCACCATGCTCCCTTAGCCTACGAGAGTCATGAATAGGCTAATCCTGCTAATATACCAATGTCAACTAGAAGGGGATATTACAAAGGTTCTGCCACCGAAAAAGTTGAAAACAAATTTGAAATTATTACAAAATTAACTCCTCAAAAAAAAAACAGCAAATAGATTATTTTGTATAAAGTTTATATTTTTATTTGTTACTTACCTTGGTTAATGTTGACGGGTTTTTATGAATACACCAACACGACAAAGTCGCCAATGGCTACTCTATCCTCTTTGAACAAAGTTTCCTACATGCTAAGATTGCGAGATAGATCATACATTTAACTCCAAGGTTCCTTCAGTGTGAATAGTCTTAGTTGGCTTAATGTGATTTTGCTGGTATTTCAAGGGGACTTACACAATTGTTCGACAGTTGACAGCAGACAGTGGACTAAGGGCTTTCGTGTAATTAAAATGATTTAGCGAGTACAAGTTTCCTAATCTAACCAGAAGTGGACTGAAATTAAATGAGTGTAGGGCCTAAGAAGTTTATGTTCTATCTAAAGACGGGACGTGGGATCAATCTCGACAGACTTCGACCAGACTCTGCTCCGCCTCACGTTGGACAACTTACACAAAGTCGGTGCAATCTTCAAGGGAGTGACAAGAGGTTTTCAAATTATAATTCAACATGTAAGTACCATCAGAACGATGCATACAAACACATGAATCACAATCGAAGTTAAGTTTGTAAAATTTTCTAGTCGACCACACAAGGCAAACTTGCCGTCAGCAAGCCGCTAGTGGTATGGATAAAAATGAAGTTATCTCGATTGACGCCACAAATCCACAGCTAACATCTACTAGCATGAAAATGAAAAACTACTCTATTTTAAGCCACTTGAAGTTGAAGGGATGAAGAAATCTTGCTAGCTACTTATAACAAAGATGAATTCACCATTCAAAGAAAGATCTTTTATTACAATAGTTTTTCGCAACAATCTCTTACAAAGTTTTCAAAGGAAAACTTTCCTTCTTCAAACTACGCTATGCTAAGATATTACAACTAAAGTGTCTCTGCTCTACTCTCTAGTCTGATCTCTAAGCTCTACCTCTACTAAAATACAAATGAGGGGGACTCCCCCTTTTATAGGTGGCCAAGTCCAACGGACGGCTCAGATTACAATCGACTTGATGGCCCAGATTGTGCCACCTCAGCCCTAAACAAGATTCAATCTTAAACCGCTTATAATGGAGAGGGGTAATAAATGAGTACTAATGGCCACACCATCTTCTAGAAGATCTCTTGGTAGACGCTGCTCACACCGCTCGATTCTTCTTGACGTGCTGTTCTTCAACTTCCTCTTGTCACTTGAGTTATACCAAGTCTCAACACTTAGCCACTTTTTGCAAATTTTCTTCCTTCGAGGTTGAAATGTCATCTTGAATTACTTGCTTCATCACTCTGTCACCACCACTTGTCTCGAAGATTCCTCCTGCAAAACAAGCAAAGAGAAGGACATCAAAACACTTTACAATATAAACTCACCTTTCTTACCTTTAACTTCCAAGGGTTCATCTATTTCCTCTAGCCAACTTTACTTTCTTCATGATCTGTAGGCTGGGGCATATAACACCTGTGCATCAAATTTCAATGCCTTAGACAAAATTTCAACTCCCTCAGGGGCGTATTTAAGAGATGCACTTTTAAAATCATCTTTCGAGAGTGTTAGCTTCAACTACATCATCTTCAAGGAATTTACTTCACCAGTTGGAGCTCTGATACTCAATTTCGTTCATCTCTGACTCTGGAAGATTAGTCCCACGAAGAATTCAATCAAATTCACCTAGGCAATCGACTTAAAATTCATTCGCCGAGGCATTTTATCTTCTTCAAAATATCATTTATTCCTCAGCCTTAGAAAATTTCAAATTTTTCCTAGGAATTATCAACCTCGGTGCCCATCAAAAATATTCACCTTGAAGGCCTCGCAAAGTGTGGAAGACTTTAAAATCCATTCCTCATCGCTAGACGTCCAATACCTTTAAGAAAAATTTCTTCAACGGCCGAATCCATGGGTACAATAAATAAACGGGTTCATTTAATTTTTGAATTTTGAACCTTAGAAAAATAATTTCTCATCAAATTTATTTCATTTCTTCACCCTTGAGTGTATTTCCTTGCTCTGACTTGAAATTTCTCATTGACCCTGTGAAGCTGGAGTATTCTGACTCATTTCTGCCAATTTTATCCATGCCTCTGAAAATTTCATCTCCTCCATCAAACTTAGGCATATTTTCTTCTAGAGGTGGAATTTAAATATTTATACTTAGAAAAATATTCTATCATTTCATCACTAGCTTGGGTGCATTTAAGCTTTTGTCCTGCCACTTGCAAACACTTAGAAAATATTTCTTGACTTCTTTCTCATCTTGGGCGCAATTCATGGGTAGAGCTTCCATTTTAATTACCTTAGATAATTCTCCAACTTTGATAATACCCTCTTTAAGCTAGGCACATTCAACATGGTAGACTTCAATTTTCACTTCCCTAGGAAAATTCACCTCCACCTCCAATGACTTAGGCGTATTTAGCCCCTTGAAGTCTCATTTTCCATCACTTGATCAAATTCACCAACTTGTTTTCATCCTTTCCCAAGGGCGCATTTGGAGGTGCTTGCTTCTAATTTTAATCTTTCCTTAGAGAAATTTTGAACTGATCCTTTTGAAGGGCACATTTAGACCTCTCAACTTTCATTTTTTTTACACTTAGAAAATTTCCAACTTCTCCCCCAAGCCAAGGCGCATTTGACCACCCTCACTTTCAGTTTGAGTGCCTCAGACAAATTCTCAATCTCCTCCTTCATGGCTGGGCGCATATAGGGGTCCTTACTCCCACTTTGCTGGACTTAGTCAACTTTCAAGCTCCATCATGCTGCTGGGCGCATATGAGAGGTCAATCTTTCATTTTGCAACACTTAGAGAAATCTCAGGGCTTCCTCCAAGTCAAGGGCGCATTTAACATCCCCTACCTCCAATTTTTTACACTTAGAAAATTCTCCAAGTGCCCTTCTTTACCTAGGGCGCATTTTGATGCCAAAGCTTCAAATTTTGATGACTTAGACATTTTCAAAGCTTCCCATGCAAGTCTAGGCGCATTTAGCAAGGCCTTCTTCAAATTTTCAACACTTAGTATATTTTAGACTCCCTTATCTTCTCAAGGCGCATTTTGAAGGTGCAACTTCCACTTTGGGTGCCTTAGAAAATTTTTGATGCTTCTTCTTCTTCAAGGCGCATATGGGGCTTGAGCTTCTAATGTTTACACTTAGAAAATTTTCTTCATGGCATCTTTTCAAACTTGGGCGCATACTAGGAGGGGAGCTTCAAGTTTACAAAACTTAGAAAAGAAATTCCAATCATCTCTCACCCCAAGGGCGCATTTTCATAGGTGAGCTTCAAATTTCATTCACTTAGAAGAATTTCCAACTCAAACTCCAAGTGAAGGCGCTTTTAGGGGGAGCTACTCAAAGTTTTCCATACTTAAACGTTTTTTTTTAAGCTTCCTCTCAGGAAGGGGCGCATATGAAGGGTGGAGTTTCAAATTTGTAAGACTTAGAATATTTTCACTCCACCTCTCAAGCTAGGGCGCATTTAGGACCCCCTACTTCCAATTTTTGATACTTAGAAAATTTTCATCTTCTTTCTCTGACCTTGGGCGCATTTCTACCCTTGAGGCTTCAATTTGTGATTCCTAGAAATTTTTCAAGGCCCCTCCCCAAGTTTGGGCGCATATCCTCTTGTGAGCTTCCATTTTCAATGCCTTCACTAAATTTCTTGCCTCATCTTCAGCATCTCAAGGTGCATTTCCTGTGAACTCCAAATTTCAAGTGCTTAGAGAATTTCCGCCAACCTTCAGCTTTTAAAGGCTTTTTCACCGGGCCGGACTTGTAAATTTATCAACTTAAGTGAATTTTATTCCATTTGTCAATTTTAGAGTGATTCGTTCATGCTAACCCTAGCTTGTCCTAACTTTCTAATTTTAGAAAGTTTCCCAAATTTTGAATTTCAAGCTAATTTCAAGCTTCAAAAGGCTGGATTTTCTTTTTCTTTGTATTGAATCT
>VDFB02070986.1:0-39083 GCA_007258455.2 Sequoia sempervirens
TAATGCCAATTTTAAGCATACTCACATTTTATATGGTCTATATAAACCCTGAATCATGGATCCCTTATGTGTCATATTTTTTCTTGTTTATGTGGATATTTTTGGGAGAAATCCCTCATCATAAGTTAGCTTCATTAGAAACATATCATTGGGATAGGATTTTTCCAATAAGCTCTCATCACCCTTTTCATGTTGAATATGTTGTCTTACTCTACATTAAAGGAAATTGCTTAGGCTACTATTAGTAATTAATTTAAGGTAGGGGCATGCATTGGACTTGGTGTTGCAATGGCCTAGAATATTGATCTTTTTTGTGTAGCCCCTTATTATAATTTTTGGGATTATGATTCTTGGTATGGTTGACGTGAGATCAAACCAATTGAATATGAAACTTCACTAGCCCTTGTGTGTGTGTCTCTCTCATTTTCTACTCTAGATTACAAAAACTCACATAGTTAATATTAAACTTCACTACCTTGTATTGTTTCTTATCAAATATCACCTAGTGAATACAAAATTTAGGTAGCCTTTGGTGCTTTGGTTCATGATTCACCTAGAAAAAAATGGACTTTGTTAGCCTTTGACTTGTGTATTCCTTGGGTATGGATCCTAATAATATTTTTGTGAGTTACCTTACTAGTCTTTGATTGTCATATCCTTTTTCTTTGAATGTTTGCATTATGTTTACATTGTGTTCATATTATGTTTGCATCATTTTGATTTTGCATTATGTGATTTTGTGTTTCTTCATTGTGTATGCTTCATGGTTTGTGTATCATCAAATTTTATCACCCTTGAAAATTTGAAACTAGGTTTGGATCCCTCCTATGTGCTTGGACTTAATCATGCATTTAATTACTCATTTTCTAAATATCTTCAAACAAAAAAAATGGGAAATGAAATTATGAATGAATGTATGTGGAGGTAGAAATACCAAATGGGGAATTATTTAGGCAATCCCCTACACATCACAACCTTTTCACCTATTTCCATGTGTCTAGGTCCAATTTAGAGATTTCAACAAGTGGCGGTCTCAAAAAATAGAATGCAGACCTTAATCTAGTATTCAAACTATTTAGATCTAAAAAGGGAGGAGTCTAGTCTAGGGTGCATTACATCCTAGACCAACAAATTTAGGCTCAAATTCATAATGTAGGTTTGTCATTTTTGTCGTTTCTCATATCCAAGTAAATTTTGTAACAATTCAATTTTTTATGTCCGCGATATTATATTTTTCAGATCTACAGTTGTGATTTATCTTGCTACCACAAAGGAGAGCTGACCTCTTAGGGTTTATGTCATATTGAGTTGTGAGGATGATAAATTTTATGTGTGATTTTAGACAACAAAAATTAGGAGTCTAGTTTGGGATGCACCAAGACCTTAACCAAGCATTTCAACACAAAATTTGCATGTCAGGTTCCTCTATGTTCACTCCTTACATTTTTTGGAATTGGTTTCTATCTTTATATTTTACATTTCTCAAAAATCATAATATTTTTTTTTATTTTCATAATTAACTTAGGAATCACATTACATATTAAGTTTCAATCAATTAAAAATAAATTTATATCATTCAAAACAACCATAAATAAATAATAAAACAATGATTAGAACCTTGATCCACCATTTTGACTCTTCCATTGAGGTTTTTTGTTTAGTGGATTGGAGATAATTTTTAATCCTTAATGTCCCATATTGGGAGAAGTGTCATTTAGGACCTAGATACCTTTTCCTAATTAAATAACTTATATTTTACTCTAGTTAATTATATTTTATTTATCTTTTTCCTTGAACATTTATCAAAAAATTATTCTAATGAGAAAAGTGGAGATATTTTATAAAACATTAGTTTTGAGGGTGATCGTACACCATGCAATCTCTCTTTTTGGTCAAAGTAGGAAATTGAAATCAATATTTTTAATAAAATTCAAAAGTTTTGTACCTATATTAACTAAACCATTAAATATATAATGATGTTATGAGCTAGTGATTTTTTATATTTTATCTCTAAATTAACAATATTTTAGTCATAGGTTCCTTTAATATAACATATTATTTTTATTAAAGACATCAATATCCACTATATAATTATTTTTCAAAATTTTAATCTATTTTACTATTTTCATGCGTATAGAAATGAAACCTTAACACATGTTGAAAATAATTATGTTTGTTATAAAATAAAAAATAAATATAAGAATCAAACATATTATATTCGAAATTATACTCATTCAAAATTTTATTTTGAATTTATGATCCTAGAAATTATCTTATCTTGTTGATTGCATTTGAAAGTCCAACAAGAGGTTTGATTCTCAAAAGTTTGAGCAAATTCTAGACATCCTAACTAAAAGGCCATCAAAGGTGAATCTTCCAACAAATAGTCATTTTCTCCAAGGTACCTTTTCTCGAAGACCCTTGGGTTACCATCGAAAATATTAAAATAATTTGTTACAAAGACATTCTAACAAAGGTCATAAGGCCAATTTTTTTTTTAAAGTTTAATACAAATTATATATTAACATTAACTAAATATATATATATATATATATTTAATAGAGAGACTTCCTGATGGCATTTTCATGCTCTGATGGTCAAGCTAGGGCGTGTGTGCCCTAGCTCGTTCTTGGTGTCTACCTATTGGTGCGATGAGGGGGGTTTTACTGCAGTCAAGGTGTTGTTCATGCTGTGTATTCCTTCCTTCGTTGTTGGCTATCCTTGGCTCGCAGTGGTGAATGTTTAGCTCGCACTGACTGGTTTAGGCCGAGTTTTGTCCTATGTGTGGTGGCAACCAGGTGGATTCCAGTGTGTTGCTTCCTGGTGAAGCTCGATCAACCTGTTAGGCCCGTGTGGGGCTGCATTTTTTGGGTGTGGTGTGGACGTCTGGTTAGGCATGTGGTTATTTTCCTGGGGTTGTATGTTGCCCGATTGGGTGAAGGGCGTTTCCTCTTGAAGCTGAAGTTGAAAATTTTGACTTTTAGTGAGCTGTGGGTGGAGCCAGAGGGGTTTTGTGTTAACCCTCGTGTGGGCATTTTCCTCTATTCTCTCTTCCTAGGGTTTTGCATTCCTGGTTAGGGTTTCATTCTGGGTTCATGTCTCAAGGGGAATCATCTGGGGTATCTAAGATTACGAAGATTAACGGTTGCTTGGAAAGATGTAAGGAGAGACTGAAATTGGTTATCTCGATGGAGTTGTTGGTAGATGATATTGAATATTATTCGAAGCACTCCTTTTATTGCAAGTTTATGGGTTTAAGAGTTTCATTGCAATTTTTGGAATCTTGGGCTCAGAGGACTTGGATGCCAGAAGGAGAGATGGAGATTAGACTCCTAGTGAATAACTACTTTTTGGTCTCTTTTGATTGCATGGCAGATCGGAATAGGATTTTGAGGGAGGTCCCTACTTCTATAACCAAGTGGGCCTATTTTTGAAGCTGTGGTATGCGGGCTTCAATCTGACTAAGGAGCTCCCGAATAGAGTTCCAGTTTGGGTTCGGCTATCGTGGTTTCTAGCCGAATGTTGGTGAGAGGATGTTTTACATTTGGTGGCTTTAATGCTTGGTAAACCAGTTGGATCATCACAATAGACATATTTTAAAAAGGTAATGACTTTTAGGTGTTGAATTTTTCATGAATATGGACACTTGCAGTGCAGATGCCATAGGGCTAAGTCAGTGGTGACCCAATCTACCCAACCTCTTCGCAATCCACCTAGGGTTGATAAGGGGAAGGGTCCTATTCTGGGTGATGGTAATTGAGAGGATGGATATATCCCTATCAAAACTCATAATAGAAATCGAAGGTAGAAGAGGACTCTGGGGGAGAGGTAGGATGATGATACTTTTAACAGGTTTGAGGTGTTGGATGACCTTAGCCAATAGGAAGTGAATCTGGGTTTGATGCACTTGGATCAAGGAACTTTGGGTGCAGGAAAGGATGGGCCTCCTATGGAGGCTATGTAGGAGGTGCAAGATACAAGTGTTGGGAAGATCATGGACACAGATCAACAGTTGATTGTTCAGATTAGGCTGGATCCTATTATTGGAGTTTTGAATCATGGGGGAGAGGGTTCTCCTTTGCCCATAAAGATTGGTGCAGAAGTTGGAAAGAACTCTTTGTCCTCTTCTTGCATGGGTATTTTGCAAAATGACCCAAAGAAAGGGGTTGGTGAGAAGAATCCCAAGCTGGGTAGAAAAAAGGATATGGAAAAGATTAAATCAATTGGGGAAACTCTGGTGGAGTCAAGGGTAGTCAGGACCCTTGATTCACACTTCTTTTGTAACCAGAAATGATTGTCCTATCATGGAATGTTAGGGGCTTGAACAGTGGCCCTCGACAAAAAGTTGTTCGTGATTTGGTTAGGAATCAATATCTGGATATTATTTTTCTTCAGGAAACTAAATTATCTATGGAGAGTATGTTGAATATGGTACCTAAGCTGTGGAAGTTTGGCGAGTGTCAGTGTGTTGGAGCTCACGGTGCATTCGGGGGGGTGGCTTGTTTATGGAACCCTTGGAGGATTTTCCCCCTCTAGTGGATGTCTTCTAGATCTTCTATTTCCTTGGTGGCCTCATGCTTCATGATAGGAGAGAGTATTCTCCTCTCTAATCTGTATGCACTTGTTGATTGTTAGGGTAATCAACTTCTATGGTCCCACCTTCATTTTTTTTGCAGCCTGGCTCCTCTCCACCTATGGATTCTGGCGGGATTTCAACACTATTGTGGAGTTGTCTAAGAAAAGGGGTGGAATTGCTAGACTGGAACTTTCCATGTTGCTTCTGAGGGATAACATTGCTGATCTAAATCCTATTGATGTTCAGCCCAATAATGGTCATTTTACTTGGAATAATAGGAGGATTGGTGAGGACTGTGTTGCCAAGAGGCTAGATTGGTTCTTGGTCTCCTGTTATTGGGTTGGTGACTTGTGGTTTACTTCCTCTGAAATTTTGGATTGGAGGGGTTTAGACCATTGGCCTATCAAGCTTAGCATCATCTCTACTTGGGCGTCTCATTCTCCTTCCTTCAAATTCCAGCTTATGTGGTTACGAGACCCTACTTTGTATGACCAAGTGGATGTGTGGTGGAGGATAGGTAGACCTACTTTTGGTACAATAATGTATACCTTTTCCAAGATTCTTCAGTTCGTCAAGTATCAGCTTAAAAGGTGGAATCGACGATGTTTTGGTAATATTTTTCATGATAAAGCCGCTACTTAGGAAGAGTTAAATAATATTACGATATTGATTGAAGAGAATGGGGTTTCTAAGGATATTCTAAAATAAGAGGCTAGGAATCTGAAGGTGGTTGAGGAATGTGAATTACGGGAAGAGGTTTATTGGAAGCAAAAGGCACGTGTCCAATGGCTGCAGGAAGGGGACAAAAATACTGCCTTTTTCTTTAATTCTGTGAAGGCTAGGAGGCATGGTAATTCCATCTCTGTGCTAGTTAATGAAAGGGGGGATTGTGTTGTCTCATTTCATGAGATCACGGTTGAGGCATGATAGTATTTTGCTACTCTCTTCAGACAGTATTATCAAGTGGGTTCAGTCGAGGAGGAATAGGTTCTTTCTTGTATCCCTCAGTTGGTTCCCAGGGAGGCGAATGAGTATCTGATGAGGGAGATTTCTCTAGAGGAGCTAGAGGTGATTGTGTTCCAGATTAAGCATGGAAAGGCTCCTAGCCCTGATGGTTTCCTAATAGAGTTCTTTTAAAATTTATGGGATATCATAAAGTTGGATCTTCTGCCGGTTGTTCAGGAGTCCCAGAGGAACAAGCAGATGTTGTGTGCTCTAAATTCCACTTTCATTGCTCTTATTCCCAAGTGTGATGGGGAAGATAGGTTAACATAGTTTAGGCCTATTTCCCTTTGCAATGTGGTTTATAAAATTATTTCCAAGTTAATGGCTGAGAGATTGAAGAAGTGGCTTAAAGTGCTGATTTCTGAGGAACAAAGTGGCTTTGCTGTGGGTCAACAGATTCAAGATGGGGTTGTTATTACTACTGAGACCATCCACTCCATGGCCAGTTCCCATAAGAAGACAATGTTCATTAAACTAGATATGGCTAAGGCCTATGATAGGGTTATATGGTCCTCCCTACAGAAGATCCTTGTTGCTTTTGGTTTTTGTGAAGAATGGATCCAATGGGTCATGAGTTGTGTTACATCAGTATCCTTCTTGATATTGGTAAATAGAGATCATTATGAACTTTTTGGGGCTTCTAGGGGTTTGCGCCAAGGGGACCCTATCTCCCCATACATATTTCTTCTTCTTGCTGAAGGTCTTGGGTGTCTGTTGAAAAGAAATGTCAGACTAGGTATCATTCAGGGTTGGCACGGGGGTGGAGATCTTCCTCCGTAGTCTCATTTGCAGTTTGTTGATGATACTGCCTTGATGGGGATGGCTACTATCAAGGAAGCTACTGTTCTGAGGTAGGTGTTAGATGTTTACCTTGTGGCTTCAAGGCAACTGATTAATGAGGATAAATCTTCCATCTTCTTCTTCAATACGCCCACCTCCATTTAGAGAAGAATTGCCAATATATTGCGGTTTCAAATAGGGGTTCTCCCTTTTACTTATTTGGGCATTCCAATTTCTATTGTCTGGCTTCCCAAGGGCTCTTGAAAAAATATTATTGATAAGTTTCAGGTGAAAGTCAATCATTAGACACATAGATGGTTGTCTTTTGCTGGGCGGGTTGAGCTTCTTAAGTTGGCTGTGCAAGCACTCCCTACTTACAGATGTATGCTTAAGGTGGCTCCAGTAGGGTTTCTGGAGGAGTTGGATTCTCTTGAAAGGAAATTTTTATGGGATGGATGCTTGCCATCCTCCAAGTGGAGCTTGGTCAAGTGGGAAGATTTGTGTATTCCAAAGGAGTACGGTGGTCTGGGTTTACGACAGTCAACGTTGTTCGGTGAGGCTATGGCTGCTAAGATTTTCTGGAGATGGTGTGTGGAGCAGGATCAGTTGTGGGACAAGATATTATCTCATAAGTATTTCCCTAGAGCCCCTTGACATGATCTCCTTAGGTATCCTCTTGGGGGGAAAGGTTCGGTGATTTGGAGTACTCTTCAGAAGGGTGCAAGGCTCATCAAGGAAGGTTTATTTTGGATCTACAGATAGGGTTTAGAAGCTCTTTTTTCGTCAGATTCTTGGGATGGTTTCCCTCCGCTTATCTCCTAGTTTCCTCACCTGCATCCTTTAAGCCAAATATTTCTTGCGGCTGGTTGGTCTAGGGTGAGTGATTTCAAGTCCTCTTTTTATGGTCAATTAGAGAGGGCTAGTTGGAAGGATCCCTCTCAGTGGTTGGATTTGGGGGAGGAGGAAGGTGGTGCTGAGCTTAACATGATTCTTTGTAGTAGGCATTGTAGCTCTCTACTAGAAGAGGATATTCTTGCATGGCCACAAAATCCTAAGGGGATTTACTCTATTGCTTGTTGCTATCAGGCGTTATTAGCTCAGAAGTTGGTTAGGGTGGAGGTTCCTTGGTGGAAGGGGGTGTGGTGTAAGCTATCATGACCAAAATGCAATTGCTTTGTATGGAATTTAGCATGGAATAGGTGCTTGACCTGGGACAACATTCGTAAACGTGGTTTCTAGGGGCCTTCACTTTGTGTGCCCTGTGGGACCGAGGAAGAGGATTCCTCACACTTGTTCTTCTGCTACCCCTTTGTTGTCCAACTTTGGCATTGGTGGTGGTAGGTTTGGAAGCATCCTTGTGTTCATGCTTCCTCTTTGGTGGAGTTCTAGGATAGTATGGGAAGACCCCCCTTAATGGCTTCCTTTTTGCAGGAAGTTTGGTATGATGTACCTACTTTCCTTCTTTGGCAGGTTTGGCTTGAGCGGAATCGTAGGATATTCCATAGTGTGAATTTGGTGGGTTAGCAGGTGTGGTTGCGTATCTTAGTTATGATACAGGAGTCAGTTGAGGCCAATAGTGAAGTGTTTTTCCCCCTCGGGAAAGGGGATGCTGAGTTGGTGGATAGATTAGGACTGTAGGGGATACATTTTTCTTCTGGTGGTTCCAAGAGAGGCAAGAAAGGGAACATGAGAGTGCAACAGATGGGTAGGTGGTTACCTCCTCTGGCTAGAATTTTGAAGATCAATACTGATGGATCTTCTAGAGGAAATCTTGGGCCTGTTGGGATTGGCACTGGGGTCGGAAGGGATTTTGGGGGATCTGTGATATTTATTTTCTCTATTCATGAGGGGGAGAAGACTATTAATCTCATAGAAGGCTTGGCGATTCTTTATGCTATGGAGCGGGACATTGCTTTGGATTGGCAAAATATTATTTGTGAAGCGGATTCACAGATCTTGGTTAATCTTTTGAATGAAAGAAAGATGTCTGATATTAATTGGCAGTTAGCTTTGGTTGTTCATCGAATTATTCAGGTTAGCTCCAGGATGGAGGCAATTTCTTTTGTTCATATCCCGAGGGAGTGGAATCGGGTTGTTGATTGCTTGGCTAAATGGGCTTCTGAGCAAGGTAATAGTTGGAAGATTGAGGATTGGGTGCAGGTTTCACCTGAGTTTCCTCAGGATTTGGATGGGTTCCCTGAGGAGGATAGAAGGATACTGGAAGATAGTTGATTTGTTTTTGTGCTTGTTGTGCTGCTTCTTTTGATTCTGGGCTTGTTCCCTTGGTTTTGGTTGTAATGCTCTTTTTTGATATTCAATAAAGTTTTTACCCTTTTTTATTAAAAAAAAAAAAAACTAAATATATTTTTTACAAATTAAAAAGTATTAAATATTCTAAGATTTTGGTTTCATTCAGGTGAATTTTGTGAGGCATATTTTAATAAAAAAGAATAATTTTTTTCTAAAGAAAGGTTAGAATGATAAATCCATTCAAGAAAAGTTACATCTCTTTTTAACTTATAGAAAAATATTTTAAAAATATTAGATTTGTATTTATCCCTATTATATCAATTCTATGGTTTCAAAATAGTTTCTAAGTTTATATATTAATTATAATAAAAAAGGAATCATATATTTCTCTACATTCATGTGAATTTTAAATTCTTCCTAGATTCAAAACAAATTCTTTAAATTAGACTTACTAATTCCTCTCTTCGGTTTGTAGATATCTTTTACCTACTTTTTTTGGTCTAAGGTTTGAGCATAATTTTTATTTTATTTTTTTATTTAAAAAAACTTAGATTCCTAAATGTTTTATTTTCATATAAATTTTAAATTTTATGTATATTGTGAAGAAAATCTCTATGTTAATTTCACTAATTCATATATAGAAGGATTACAAATTTTTTTCACCTACTTCATCAACTTTATAGTTTGAAAATATTTTCTAATTTTATATTTAATGTTAATAATTAAATTAGACTCCTACATGTTCTACATTCATCTAAATTTCAATGTTCTATAGAGATTCTAAGTAAATTCTAGGTTTAATGAACAATAGATTCACTAGTTTATCTCTATGATTTTTATCTCTTTGTATTAATTCCTCAAGTTTAGGATTTCAATATAGTTTTTCAGTTCACATTTAATTTTAATAATAGGATTAGATAGCTACATGTTCTAAATTTAGCTAAATTTTAGAAGTTCGACATAAATTTCAAATAATTTATTTAGGTAAAAGTCACTAGAATCCCTAGTTTCTTTATTGGTCTAGTATCTATTTCCCTTATTTTCTTAACCCTGGGCATCATTATAATTTATAATTTCAAATTTAATTTTAATATAGATTAGGATTTTACATGTTCTAAACTCATCTAAATTTCTAAACATGTCAACTAAGATAGAAGGATATTCATACAATTTTCTTCTCATAGGTAAATCATCTACAAAATATATCAGTATATTCTCACATGGTAGAGAAATAGATAATATAATATGTACTAATTTCCAATTTCTTGTTAAGTAATAGCATGTCACCTATTAGAACTTCAAACATAATTTGCATCTTCAGGGTATGTGTAGGATCATCATGGAAAAAATAGGCCCTTAAGTGGCAAAAAAATTAGAAAAATTAGAAATAGGCAACTTGACATAAAAATTTGAATAAGCTATCTATATTGTTTCAAAAATATGTAACAATAGAATCTATAGAAAATTAAATGTAGTTTCTAAACTACTAGGTTTATTTTTAAAAACAAAATTCTATTTGGTGAAAATTTGAAATTTCAATGCAATAGTACTTAAATTTTAGGGAAAAACTAAGAAGTAGGTGTCTATCTAACCACCCTAATCAAAATAAAATGATAATATTTTTTTATAAGATTTTATATATAAGTATAGGACTCGTGTCTCGATGTGATGCATATTTTTTTGTAATTTTTTCCAAGTAAATAATTAATTATGAATTTTTTATTACAACTCTTACAAAATATAAAATTGCGTATGTCTGACCACCTTAACTTGGTCAAAAATTCATGATTTTTTATTTTTTTTGTTAATCCTATAGTATGCGAAGCATGGAATGTGATATATATTTTGGATTCAAAAAATATGATACCGTTTGAAAGCTATAGATATTTTTCAATCAGCTTATCAATTAGGATTTTAGTTGTAATTCAAATAGAAAATGAATAATAATAATTTATTAAATTCAAAGTAAAGCATAATTTATGTTGGTGGAAAGCTGAGAATCTCCTTTAAAAACTCTTTTTGTTTCATCAATTTTTGGTAAAAAAAATTCATCTGCCACATGGGCCATCATATCACTTACATATTGCCACTTTTTGGCCTACCATGATCCTACACATACCCTTCACAGGTTATACAAACTACTTGAAATTTTCTCTTTTATATAAACCTATTAAATAAGTTATTAAATATTTCACTTCCACCAACATAAAAATACATTGTCTATGATTATCGCTCATGAAATATGTGATCATTTCCCAAAGACAATTACTAGAATCCTTACAATTATTTTTAATTTGTAAATTATATAAAATAAATAATTGAATTACCCAAATTATTGAATAAGGTTCACTAAAGTTAGCTAGGGAACTTTGTATCTTTATTTAATGTACTATTTTATGGTAATTTGATGAACTACAAATACTATTTTTTATTTATTAAATTTATTTATATGATTATTATTACTATTTTCACATAAAGAGGTCAGAATGGTAGAAAGGAACATCTAGTACTATGCTAATGTTTTTTATTAGAGGTAAAATATAGGTTTTGAAGGGGCCCAAAACCCTTTACAAAAGAAAGCAGCTGATACTAAAGAAAAAAACACTAAGCATAAATTAGCCCATCAACAGTGAACCAACAACAAAAAGCCAGCCAAAAAGGAGGACCCCAACCAACGACACTACATGTTTTTCAAAATATTCGTTGCCTCCACATTGCTCATCGCAACCTTATGAGAATCATTCAAAATATCGAGCATTTTTTTACTAGAAGCCCCAACTTGAGCTTTAGTCTTGTTTCTTATTCTAGCACCAATACCATCTGTATTCACCTTAGTAATCAAAACATTACCCTTCTCCCCACCCTTCTCAACAGCACCCTCCTCCTCCATCAACTTACCAGTAGCACTAATTTATTTAGAATGAAAACCTTTTTTACGCTTCTTGGTACTAACCAGAGGAGAAGTCACACCAACAAAATCAAATTTAAGAATAGATTTAGACACCTCCCCAACCCTCATCACAGTAGCCCAAATTTTCTTCATTTGATCCGCAAGGGTGAGGATTCTACCGTTCAGATTTTGTTTCATCTTAAGAGTTTCCTCTGCCACAGTGTCCACCATAGTGTTTAAGGAATCAAATAATTCATCTATCTAGCTTTGGACAAAGGACTCCCCAGCCTTACTCACCACACCCCTGACTTTGACATTATTTTTATTGAGTTCATGAAAAAACCATTTAAACAATTTGAATAAAATATTGGAACCCTCACAAGTAGTTCTCAACACATCAAAAATTTCTTCTCTATCAATATTACAAACCCCCTTCCCCAAAGAAAATTTCTCCTCAGAGGAGTTATCCTTATCCTAACCGATAGAGATTTCCTTACCTTTCCCAGCAACAACCAAAGTCTTGATTTTTCAAATGGAGCTCGCAATCTCCTTCGCCATAGCCTTTATTTTCTTTAGCCTCTCCAATTCTACATCTTGGGTATCCACAATAATGAAACCACCAAAAACCCCAGTCTTACCTTTCTGTTGCAAGTCCAGCTTAACACTCGAAGAATCATCAGTATCCAGACCACCTACTATAATGAGAAAAAAGTTCCTCTCCAATAATTGACTCATAGTCCTTAGAACCCATTTCTTCCTGCTTCCCTCCTTCGGCTCCTTTTTCTTGGTTACAGAGGGTGGTGAAGAAGCCTCGCCATATAAATCATTATTCTCCTTCACACCCCTACTTGGAAAATCAGCAACCATCTCATCACTACAAGTCACATGGCCCTTGCTAGCACATAGCTCCCCTTTTTTTTCTTTCCTGCAGCAGGGCATTGAGGACCCACCTCTAAAGAAGCAAGTGAATTCAAGAAAAATTCCACATCCTTCTTCGAATCCAACTCTTTTTCCAAAATAAGTTTCCTTTTCTTTGCATTTTTTTTGGTCAGTTCCTCTTCAGAGGTAGTCTCATACTCCTCCACTGGCTTAGATTTTTTACCCTTCTCGGTAGTAATTGGCTTAGCCACCTCAAAGGAATTTGCATAATCAAAAATAAGAAGGATTGACCCCACATGAAAAATGGGATTTTTAGGTTTTTTCTTATGATCCTTGAGACCCGAATCAAGAGACATCAGGAGATAATAAGGAAAGGAAATCCTTTTCTTATGAATGAAATGATTGAGAAAGATCAAGTGGTATGCATTTACCGCTAAGAAGCATCCTTCCAAGGTAATAAAACACATTAATTCTTTTGCAACATCTCCCCACAATGCCTTGTGAGAGCTTCTCTGGTAGCCTCCACTCCTCGTAGTCCTCAAATCCTTAGCTTCATCCCCTTTGAAGAAGATTTGCATAATGGTTTGACTCCTTTCTATCTTTAAAAACTTTCATACCATTCATAGCTAGACCAATAATATTAGCTTTAAATTCTTCATTGACATCAAACTCCATTTCGCTTAACTTCAACACCGTATCATTCCGTCCTTTAGCAAATAGCGTCGTAACCTAAGGATTATTGTCATGTAATTTCTCTAGGTAAGGAGTTAACCCTCCTTTCTCCAACACCTTCCAAACCTCCTTCTTCTTCAGATTGATAGCTTCACACGAGAAGGGTTCCACCTGATTTTTGTCTCCACCCATATCGACAGAGTTAGCAGAAAGTAACGACTTGAGAACTCTAAACTTAGTGAAAGGAAAACTCTAGAAGACAATGCTAGGAGCGCCCAAAATCTATGTTGGAACAAAAATTAGGCAGAGAAGAATTAAGAACATTAAGTTTTGTTCCTTATGGATACTAGCCCCTATACCATTAGCTTGATTCAAATATGGCTTCTCACCCTTTCTGAAAATATTCGGCCACGTGAAGAAAGACATGCACACTATAATCCATAATGAGAACTTAAGAAAATTAAAATTGGAAATCATAGTTAATAGTTTCTATTGCCTCTATAGGGAGAGGGTCATTCAAACCCCATTCCCTAACCTTTCTAACTCCAATCTTAGTGAAGATGTATGCAAGTCCCTTACCCTCTCTCAAAATGTGAGAGATGTAATATTCATCAAAATATCTCAAAATATCAATGGAGTCCCTTATCAAAGACTCAATAGTCCAAGAAGGGGGACCAAAAGTTTTCAAAGTATTAATGATATTCAAAGAATCACCCTCTAGCGAAACTTTCTTATAGCCTTTTATTTGTGCCAACTTAAGACCATGATAGGTTGTAGCTACTTCCGCATAGTGGTTTGTCTGAATTCCCAAAGGTGCTATGCCAATGTTACTACCTTCTTACCTTAAATTTTATATTTATGTACATATTAATGTACTAATATTAGAAAAAAGAAGTACTTGAATCTAGAATTATTCTTATGTTATTTTATATATTATAGATAACTCATATCGTTGAAAAATTTATCTGCTAATGGATTGTTATGAAATAAAATATTGTTGGAGTAGAATAAATTCACTCTAAAGTAAATAAAATAGTTCTTCAATGAAAAATAAAATATCATTGCAAAAAATATATATAATACTCTCTAAACAACAAGAAACATTTTACTACTTGAACAATAAGTGGAGTATTAACCTAAATAGTAATGAATGGACTAAAATCCTTGCAAATAACTGGGTCAAAATGGTAGAGCCAAAAAAGTCCTGATTCAAATGGTTATTGATCCTCCACAAGTTGCCTTATAAAATAAGTTCTTCTAACATTAAAATCTACAAAATGTGCAGGGTACCAGAGACAATAAATCATATTATTTTTTACTGTGTATTTGCAAAAGAAATTTGGAATTTTTTCTATAATAAATTAGAAGTGTAGAGCTCCAATGGTAGAATCAAATTGGATAGGGTTCTTTTATTCATAAGCAATAAAAAAGAGAAATATGTTTTTTGGTCTTTTGTATCTATTGAAATTTTGTGCCACATTTGGAAAGCTCGAAATGATGAAAGATTTAATGGGAAACTGAGGGCACTTATTGAGTCTACAAAAAGACAAATATTGTACAACATTGCTTTGTAGGTTACCATGATAGTGAAAGTTTCCAAATTCAAGTTCCACAATCTATTGGAGGATGTAATTTTTTAAATCAGACTACAACAAGTCAAACTAGGACATGTTGTGCATATTTTGCACACACGCCCCACCGTAGGTAGGGACCCCCTTTTTTTTGCTCTCGACAGGTTGCTTTGCTCCTATCTTGTTTTGTGTGCCCCATATCCAAGCCCAAATTGGTCATGTGCCATCAAACGATCAAATTCCCCTACCCAAATTCACCTACTTGGGGTATTCAAATCTGCAGAGAAATGAGGTCCACCGTCCCCTTTTCTGCCTTTTGTTTTCTTCTTGCTATTTTGGAACATCCGTGGACCCCCGTCGCTCCCGTTTCCTCATTTTTGACTTTCGGGTCACCCTTTTTTGGATCTGGGATGTGTTTGATGTGCTTAAATGAACTGCCAAGGTTTCGTCGATGTTCTATTAAGTTTCGATGGTTTCAAAACTTTCCCTCCGGAATTCCCTTCCTCCTTGGCTGTTTGGAAACATCCACGGACCCCCGTCGCTCCTATTTCCTCATTTTTGATTTTGGGGTCACCCTTTTTTGGATCTCAGATGTGTTTGAAGTGTGTAAATGAACTACCAAGGTTTCATCGATGTTCCGTTAAGTTTCGATGGTTTCAGAACTTTCCCTTCGGAATTCCTTTCCTCCTTGATATTTGGAAACAACCGCAGACCCCTGTCGCTCTCGTTTGCTCATTTTTGACTTTGGGGTCACCTTTTTTTGGATTTGGGATGTGTTTGAAGTGCGTAAATGAACTGCCAAGGTTTCATCAACGTTCCATTAAGTTTTGATGGTTTCAGAGCTTCGTCCCCCTTTTGTTGTTTTGGAACATCCGGCAGCCACCTCCTTCCCGGCTTCCGGAGCCCGGCCCCTCCGTGGCCATTTCTAGGATTTCGCCTCTCCGTGGCCGTTTTGGAACATCCAGCAGCCACCTCCTTCCCAACCTCCGGAGCCCAACCCCTCCATAGCCGTTTCCAGGATTCCGCCTCTCCATGGTCGTTTTGGAACATCCAGCGGCCACCTCCTTCCCGGCCTCTAGAACCCGGCCCCTCCGTGGCCGTTTTGGAATATCCGACGGCCACCTCCTTCCCGGCCTCCAGGGCCCGGCCCCTTCGTGGTCATTTTGGAACATCCGACAGCCACCTCCTTCCTAGCTTCCAGAGCCCGACCCCTCCGTGGCCGTTTCCGAAATTCCTCCTCTCCGTGGCCGTTTTGGAACATCCGGCAGCCACCTCCTTTCCGGCCTCCGGAGCCTGGCCCCTCCATGGCCATTTTTGGGATTCTGCCTCTCCGTGGCCATTTTGGAACATCCGGCGGCCACCTCCTTCCTGCCCTTCGGAGCCTAGCCCCTCCATGGCCGTTTCTAGGGTTCGTCCCTCCTTGGTTGTTTTGAACATTCGGGAGTCTGCTTCTTTCCTGACTATTTTGAACATCCGGGAGTCTGCCTTCTTCCTAGCTATTTTGAACATCCGGGAGCCTCCCTTCTTCCTAGCTGTTTTGAACATCCAAGAGTTTTCCTTCTTCCCGACTGTTTTGAACATCCACAAGCCTGCCTCCTTCCCAGCTGTTTTGAACATCCGGGAGCCTCCCTCCTTCCCTGCTATTTTGAACATCCAGGAGCCCGCCTCCTTCCCGGCTGTTTTGGCTTCCGTCCGTTGTCTGCCTTCTGGCTTTTTTCGCCATCTTTCTGCCCTCTGGCGCTCGTACCCTTGAAGCACGCATTAATGTTTATGGCCCAAATGAGCTCCAAATATGAATATCAAGATATTTTGATAATGCATGGATAGATCTAACAGGGAATTTGTAGGTTTGACTGACATTTTCCTTAACTCATGTATAAATGCACTTACGACACTTCATGTTTGCAGGAGTCAATAAGCCTTTTGTAGGTCTATCGAAGAGGCCCATTGAGGGAGTTGTCCTACCTTTTTCTAGATGATGATGATTTCTAAGGAGCTTTCCGCCCAAATCAGGGGCCACCAATCCATTGATGCAAGTCATCGACCAACTTGTTTGATCCAATAAAAAATGTTGCAAGTCCACCAGATGGAGGGTAGCCTTCAAACAATCTCTGCTGCAGTAAAAAGAGAAATCAACTACAAGACAAATTTGCTACAGTAACTGGCACTAGATGACAAAATAGAGAAAATACAAGGAATGTATTTTAAATTGTTGGATATTGGGGGTAGGTGAAGCCCTAACTTGTAATGAATCTGAGCCATTCGTTGGAAATTGATCCTAGCCATTCATTTGGGCTTTGGAAAATTATAAATAGGGGTTTGCCCCTCATTTGTAAGGGTTGGAGAGCTGTTATAAAAAGCATTTTGCAGCAACAGAAGATAGCATTGCATGATTTTATGGATGTTCTCTTTGATTTTTCTCATCTTGCATGCATCGTTCTACTTCTATAGTAGTTTTAGTATTAGTTTCTTGAATGGATGTCATGATGGTGTTGCTGTTATAGTATTTTATGAACTTTTGGAGCTCATGCTTTTTGTGGTTCATTGATGATGAATCACCTTGCAAAGCTAGTTTGAGCCTCTTTCCTTTATTGTTGCAACTTAGTTTGATTGCATGTACATGATGTGTGTATGTGATGTGAGACTCTGCAGTCCTTAGAAGATTGCACTAGTTTTGAGTAGCTGTAGGTTTCTATTAGTAAAAAAAACTCAGTTTAGGAAGTCTGTCTACTTTAGCAGCCACCATTGTTACTATTCATTTGTAGCTTAGGATTAGAATAGCTTTCTTAACCTTTCTCCTTTTGCTATTTCTTTTAATCCTTGGTTAGAGTAGGACCCAAGGCATCACCATGAAGCTAAATCAGATGAACTTGATGAGTTTCAGCTTGTTGTTTTGAGTGGACAGCCACTGTTCATTCACTTCCAGCACTTTGAAATTGTATTTGCAAACCCAACTTCCCATTCTTTGTAACTCATCTGTAAGACCGCCTTGTGATTCTAGCAAATCACATCAAACAACTGAGATATTCCAAGCACTGTCAAGACCTGACATTAGAGACCTTCAAATAGTGTTTTGCAATCTGATTATGAAAGATTGTCTTTCAAGAGAGGTAGTGCACCTACGCACTGCCTGTGTTGAGAAGTGCATAAAAAACACATCAATAGAACTGGCGCTAGAAGGAGGGCTGACACGTTGGGAATGCAAAGTTGAAGGTTGAAAGTGATTCATTTTATGCCCTCCTCCTCCTAATGCCATCAACAGAACTGGCGCTAGAAGGAGGGCATGACATGTTGAGGCTACAAAGCTGAAAGTTGGAACTCAAAAGGAACTCTTTCAAAGAAGAAATCTGAGATAGGGAGATCTCTTTTAATGCTAAAAATTAGAAAATTTTGAAGGCAAGTAGAAGCTGAGTCAAAATGGAGCAGCATGCACAAATTGACATCACTTAACTACATGCAGATTTGAATAAGAGACTGAAGAAGCCATTGCAGCAGTTTGCATTGGCGGATAAATGTAGGGTCCATTGCACTCGCAGGCACAACGAGTTGGGGTGTCTAACTTTTTTGAACATAATTGAAAAGGTCTTGCAAAGAGAAATCCCCTTTTGGGAAATCCATCTACCCTTGGCACCCGAAGACCCATAGGAAGAATTGCAAACCATGGCAGCCAACACATTTAAGGAGCTGATCCAGGAACATTTGAGCAGCAATGATGGACCAAGATTAGAGGAAGTACTAATGGCAAGTTGGTGTACATTTCACAATGCACCACATTCAGAATTTATGTGTCCATCATGTGACAACATCATTTCTCAAGCCAAGGGTTGTTTGGACAAGTTGGAGTAGCCAACTCTCAATAAGGAGAAGTTATCCAATGAGGCAAAAGAGTTGTCAACATCCAGAGGACATCAAAATAAAGATGAACCAAGAAATTTGACACAAGTTGGTGTTGGCATAGTAGATATAGAAAATGAAAACAAAGAGGGAGGAGCTGAAAGTCTTGGGACAGCAAGGTGCATTGGTGAAAATTTGATTGTAACCAGTTTAGTAGGTTTTCCCTCCATTGAAGAAGAGCAGTCCTCCACTCAAGAAGAGGAACAAATGGCAATTGAAGATGAATTAATAGAATTTGTAGCAGCATATGCTAGGACAGCCAACACAAATGGTGAAAATCGAGAAGAGGAGGCTAAAAGCCTTGGGGTGGTAGAAGAAGATGATCAAAGCATAAGCAAAATTAGGTCGGAAGACCTCTCCTTCATAAACGACAGTGATTAAGAATCTGAAAATGCAGATTTGGGGGAGTGGGAACAACCACTCACCATGGTTGTCTACCATCAAGCTTCTTTTTTGAATGATGATGAGGATCCAGTAGCTGAAAGATATGACCAACTCGTCTCTAGATTAGCAAGGGATTGGTCGGAGCTAAAATACCAAGTGGATTTGGAGATGCTACTATTACCAAATTGGTGTAGACTTCATGATTCATCACTTTCAGAGTTCACATGTGAACTTGGCCAAGAAGCCATGAAACAAGTCAAAGAACAAGCAAGGCATCCAAGTGCCCGACCTCCTGTACTTGCTGCTCAGATCGAAGTAGAAGACCAAGAGCTTGAGTCAAGTGATGGCTCAATTGAAGGTGGACCTCAAGAGGATGTTGGGGCAACAATAGAAGGACAACAATACAGTCTCAGACTTTCGAGCAATGAAGTAGATCAAGCGGGAATGCTATCCACCAGTCACCAAGAAGTTCTTCTTCTTGAAGAGCAGTTGTGTACCATGGACGATGGGATTTTTGGCGAGTCTTTGGAGGGAAATTATGTAGTAGACTTTGGTCCCCTTGATGGGGTTCCATTAATTGATGACTTCTTTCCATTGGGAGCTGCACTATGGAGGTATGCTCATGCTGAGGAAGAGCACATCCCAAAAAATGGTAGTGATGAATACATACTCCTTGATCCCCTGAACGGTGATGCACTAGAGTTTCTAGATTGGGAGAGGAGCTCCTTCTCCATTTACAACAATAGTGAGCATGAGGAAATTAGTGAGCATCATGATGAGATGCATGAAAATCAAAAAGAAGAAGACAAAGGCAGAGGTGCTAAGATAGTTGCCAACAGAGTTGAAGCACTCGACCGACAACAAGATGCAACTTGGAGTCATTCCGCCATGATCGTTGTTGATCCTCCTTCGTATTCAGATGGCTTCAATAGGATAGATTCGCATATGTCATCGTCCTATGACACTGAACATCATGAAAATAAGGCTGACACTTGGGAAAGGAGATGGGACAGCATGCTGCCCCTTGAAGACAGCAATCAAGAAGAGGTTTGAGCAATAGAAACCTAGGCAGATGAGGTGTACTTCCTCGAGGAACAACCAGTGGAGGTTGTGGATCCCACTGGTAGATTAAAAGAGTTGTTTGCTGCCTCGTCCTCCAGCCTTATGCACGCTTAATGTCCAAAGTGATGCACCCTCCACCGCGCCCGCCTGAGGCTGCCAATGCAATGATCAACGATGTTGTGCTTGCTCTTGACTGTCCAACTCTACCACCTCCATGTGACGACATCCAGGTTTTATCCTTCCTTGCCCCTATTAATTCTTATAATTGCACTTATTATTTTGATTATGGGAATAAGGGAAAATGAACCTATTTATGGATTAACCATGGGTTTGGTGAGCCTCCTCAATTGCTGATTTTTTATGATGACATGATTGAACTTGAGTGCTGCAACATTGAATTTCTTTTTTAAGAATATAAAGACAAGTTTGCATGGTTAAGAACGATAACAATTGCTTGTTTTATCATGCATACATTATGACATCCAATGAATGTTAATGTTGGTTTATCGTGCCTAAACATAGTGCTTTGTAAATATCTTTGTACATAGCTCATTTTTGAGTAGTATAGGTTTCCTGTAAATACTCTGCTTTCCTACTTTCCTTAGGTTAGTTGGTTTGGTCTAGGTTGCTTGTTTTGTAGGTTGTTTACTTTTTGTTTTTTTTCACTTTGTTGCTGCTTTGCTCGGGGTCTGTCAACTTTTAGCTGGGCACATCTATGCACACACCAACCATACTTATCACCTGGGGCTGTTCTATGTATTTCTTTGTCGAACTCTAATCAAGTCTTCAGAGTGGATGGTGAAGGTCTTTTGTTAGTGTCAAGTGATCTAGGTGTTTGATTCAAAGAGGATAAGTTGTTGGTTTAGTCTGACTCTGACGTATTCTGAAATTTTACTGCATTTACACATTTTAAAAATTTGACGGTCACTATAGGGCCTTTTGTGAAGTCTAGTTAAGTGAAAAATCTAAAATTCTGCTCCAGCGCCACTGTGATTCTAAGCCCTGAGTGCGAGCTTCAATGCTTGCGGGTTGAAATAAAAGAGCTGAAAAGAGAAAAGAAAGAAATAAAGAAAACACTGAAAATTAAAAGAAAGAAAAATTCAACTTTTCAGGGGTATTCGAGCAACTCTACTGGGGCTATGGATGCTCGGCCGGTAGTAGAGCAATGTTCAGGAGAATCATAGCAATAACCTCGTCGGGGCTATGGACGTCTAACTGGAAGCAAGGCAATGTCCCGGATGCTTTTGGAGTTACAATAAACTACATAGCTTAACTGAACGAAGCTTGGGTTCCTGTAGAAACTGAACGATGGGAATTAACGCAATTGCACACATTTAGATTTTCAGCATACTGAAGGTTGGGTTGGCTAGTGGTTTTGCTCCTTTGGATTGGGCGTCTGGTTTGTTTGCCCTACCGAGAAGGTCGGTACCAGAGATTCTGGGTTCGTGATTCTAGTCATCAAAATGCTCTGGAGCATTTCCCCAGCGAGTCGCCATTTGTTGTGCATATTTTGCACACACGCCCTGCCGTAGGCAGGGACCCCTTTTTTTTTTCTCCTGAGAGGTTGCTTTGCTCCTGTCTTGTTTTGTGTGCCCCATATCCAAACCCAAATTGGTCATGTGCCACTAAATAATCAAATTCCCCTACCCAAATTCACCTACTTGGGGTATTCAAATCTGCGGAGAAATGAGGTCCACCGTCCCCTTTTCTGCCTTTTGTTTTCTTGCTATTTTGGAACATCTATGGACCCCCGTCGCTCCCGTTTCCTCATTTTTGACTTTGGGGTCACCCTTTTTTGGATCTAGGATGTGTTTGATGTGCTTAAACGAAATACCAAGGTTTCATTGATGTTCCGTTAAGTTTCGATGGTTTTAGAACTTTCCCTCTGGAATTCCCTTCCTCCTTGGCTGTTTGGAAACATTTGCGGACCCCCGTCACTCTCATTTCCTTATTTTTGACTTTGGGGTCACCCTTTTTTGGACCTGGGATGTGTTTCAAGTGCGTAAATGTACTGTCAAGGTTTTGTTGACGTTCCATTAAGTTTCGATAGTTTCAGAACTTTCCCTCTGGAATTCCCTTCCTCCTTAGCTATTTGGAAACATCCGCGGACCCCCGTCGCTCTTGTTTCCTCATTTTTGACTTTGGGGTCACCATTTTTTGGATCTGGGATGTGTTTGAAGTGTGTAAATGAACTGCCAAGGTTTCATCGACGTTCCGTTAAGTTTTGATGGTTTCAGAGCTTTGTCACCCTTTTGCTATTTTGGAACATCCGGTGGCCACCTCCTTCCTGGCTTCCAGAGCCCGACCCCTCCGTGGCCGTTTCTGGGATTCCGCCTCTTTGTGGCTGTTTTGGAACATCCGGCAGCCACATCCTTCCTAGCCTCTGGAGCCTAGCCCCTTCGTGGCCGTTTCTGGGGTTCCACCTCTCCGTGGCCGTTTTGGAACATCCGGCGGCCACCTCCTTCCCAGCCTCTAGAGCTCGTGCCCTCTATGGCCGTTTCTGGGGTTTCGCCTCTCCATGGCCGTTTTGGAACATCTAGCGGCCACCTCCTTCCTGGCTTCTGGAGCCCGGCCCCTCCGTGGCCATTTCCGGGATTCCACCTCTCTGTGGCCGTTTTGGAACATCCGTGACCACCTCCTTTCTGGCCTCCGGAGTTCGGCCCCTCTATGGCCGTTTCCAGGATTTGCCTCTTCGTGGCCGTTTTGGAACATCCGGCAGCCACCTCCTTCCCGCCCTCTAGAGCCTTGCCCCTCCATGGCCATTTCTGGGGTTTGTCCCTCCTTGGCTGTTTTGAACATTCAGGAGCCTACTTCTTGGCTATTTTGAACATCTGGGAGCCTGCCTTCTTCCTGGCTATTTTGAACATCCAGGAGCCTCCCTTCTTCATGGCTGTTTTGAACATCCAGGAGTCTGCCTTCTTCCTGGCTGTTTTGAACATCCGGGAGCCTCCCTCCTTCCCGGTTGTTTTGAACATATGAGAGCCCACCTCCTTCCCAACTGTTTTGGCTTACATCCATTGTCTGCCTTCTGGCTTTCTTCCGCCATCTTTTCGCCCTTTGGCGCTCGCACCCTTGAAGCACACATTAATGTTTATGGCCCAAATGAGCTCCAAATATGAATATCAAGATATTTTGATGATGCATGGATAGATCTAACAGGGAATTTGTAGGTTTGACTGACATTTTCCTTAACTCATGTATAAATGCACTTATGACAATTCATGTTTGCAGGAGTCAAGAAGCCTTCCGTAGGTCTATCGAAGAGGCCCATTGAGGGAGTTGTCCTACTTTTTTCTAGATGATGATGATTTCTAAGGAGCATTCCACCCAAATCAGGGGCCACCAATCCATTGATGCAAGTCATCGATCGACTTGTTTGATCCAATAAAAAGTGTTGCAAGTCCACTAGATGGAGGGCAGCCTTCAAACAGTCTCTGGTACAGTAAAAAGAGAAATCAATTACAAGACAAATTTTCTACAGTAACTGGCACTAGATGACAAAACAGAGAAAAGACAAAGAATATATTTTAAATTGTTGGATATTCAGGGTAGGTGAAGCCCTAACTTGTAATGAATCTGAGCCATTCGTTGGAAATTGATCCTAGCCATTCATTTGGGCTTTGGAAAACTATAAATAAAGGCTTGCCCCTCATTTGTAAGGGTTGGAGAGCTATTGTAAAAAGCATTTTACAGCAATAGAAGACAGCATTGCATAATTTTATGGATGTTCTCTTTGATTTTGCTCATCTTGCATGCATTGTTCTACTTCCATATTAATTTTAGTATTAGTTTCTTGAATGGTTGTCATGATGGTGTTGTTATAGTATTTGATGAACTTCTAGCTCATGCTTTTTGTGGTTCATTGATGATGAATCAGTTTGCAAAGCTAGTCTGAGCCTCTTTCCTTTATTGCTGCAACTTAGTTCGATTGCATGTACATGATGTGTGTATGTGATGTGAAAATCTGCAGTCCTTAGAAGATTGCACTGGTTTTGTGTAGCTGTAGGTTTCTCTTGGTCAAGCAAAACTCAGTTTAGGAAGTTTGTCTACTTTAGTAGCCACCATTGTTACTATTCATTCATAGCTTAGGATTAGAATAGCTTTCTTAACCCTTCTCCTTTTTCTATTTCTTTTAATCCTTGATTAGAGTAGCACCCAAAGCATCACCATGAAGCTAAACCAGATGAACTTGATGAGTTTCAGCTTGCTATTTTGAGTGAACAGCCACTGTTCATTCACTTCCAACACTTTGAAACTGCATTTGCAAACCCAACTTCCCATGCTTTGTAACTCATCTGTAAGACCGCCTTGTGATTCCAGCAAATCACATCAAACAACTGAGATATTCCAAGCACTGTCAAGACCTGACATTAGAGACCTTGGGATAGTGTTCTGCAATCTAATTGTGGAAGATTGTCTTTCAAGAGAGGTAGTACACCTACACACTGCCTGTGTTGAGAAGTGCATAAAAAACACATCAATAGGACATACATGGCAAACCCAACAACCATGTGCATAGATCTTTCTATAGGCTTTGGAAATATTTCAAAAATAATAATGAAAAGGTGGCCAAGGAAGCTCAGAAGGAGGACTCTCCACCTCTTCTTAGGCCCGAGGACTTCACCAGAGAGGATATAGAGGTAGTAGAGACACTACTAGGTATGAAGCATCTAGCTGGTAGTGAGGAATTGACCAGTTGAAATGCAGTAGATGACTATGCGGTTTTTTGGAAAGGGATTACCTTTTTTCCTTGAGGACTCAGGATATGTTATGTGTGGATATTAAGTTGGTCAAGTAAAGCATGACCTTTCGTAGCAAGGGATAATGTAAATCAATTGACTTGCAACATTTTGGGGTAGACTTTGGATGATCAATAGGGAAAATGAGCAATTGTGAGCAAGTTGAAGACACCTAGTAGGGCCCTATATTTCCTTTGGTTTTGTAATATGTTTCTAAAATTTGAAATGGTAGTTGTTAAAAGTTGTATGTATTAGCATAATAATATTGTATCAAATAGTAGTACTACTCCTCATGGCTTTGTATCTTGTTGTTCATTCTATATATAATACAAAAAAAAAACCAAAATATCCATGACATATATTTAAAAAATAAAATTGTAAAACTAAAATTTTAAGAATTACAATATAAATATGTAATATTACTACACATTTCAAATTAATAATAAAATAAGGAGTTAATTCAATATAAAATTATTTTTGTAATTGAAAAAATAGGATGAAAAAATAAAATAATTGTCTAGTAGAATTGAAATGAAGAAAATTGGGGGAGCTTTCTTTCACTTCTAGGGTTTTGCAACTAAAAGGAGAAAGACCAATTTCCAACCTTTCACTCAAGAAAAAACCCTTGAGATTTCAATGCAAAGGGGATTGAAATATTGCAAAGGGGCTATTATAGGGATTGAATGATGTATAACTAGGGGTTCACCACCAAGTGTAAACCTAGAAAAGATAATATGTTGTAACACACATTGTGATATGCAAACAAAATCTAAATGACCTAAGAAAGTGTACAAAATGCAATACAAAGCTATGAGACTGGAAGTGTGAACCTGGAATACTAAAGAAGATAGGATGGAGGTCTGGATCACTAAAAAAATTATTGTTGAAGTTGACTAGGACCCATATGCTACGCTGGGAAAATTAGTCAAACTTTTGGGAAAATGTGCAGGAATAGGTTTAAGTCAAAAGGGTATCCAGATTTGTAAAAATATTTATCAGACCTGTATAGTGGGACTCATTCTCTAATAGTGGTGAATCAGTCCACTTCTGCTTAAATTCTAGAAATTTTGAAGTGGATTTTGTGCATCTAGGTTTGATCTGCTCTTTTTGACTAGTTTTTGGATCCGAAACTACAAAATACAACTTGTTGGTCTTCTCCGAGCTTCTCCAAGGCTTGATGACAACTTTAGGGATTTGAAATTTTTTCTCCACCTTAGCTTTTTGGTAAATCTGCAACCTATCCTTGCAAATCACACACAAGAAGAGGGAAATTTTTTATGGGGGTTAGTGAATAAGGGTTTTCCTTGGTCAAACCCCTTGTTGGTAATCAAACCTTGAAATGAAAGAAAATATGAAAGGAGAATGATGATTGAACAAAAGAAAATATTGTAACTCACCTAACGCTTGCAATAAAAGGCTGCAAACATGTAAGTGAGAGCTCCAATGAATGTGGTTCTTCACTCTTTCTTGATGTTGATAGATCTTGAATGTAATGCTTACTTGAATCACAAAACCTTACACCACAATTGTTATTTCTTAAAAACCATGTTGCAAAGAACCTTTGACATGATGATGGACAATTGTAGAATGCTCTTATATGCTTGATAATCTTCCCTTGAAATGAATTGAATTCTCTTGTGAACTTTGTTGAATGCTTAGGGTAAAAATGTGTGAAAGAACCTTGTATTTATGCTTAATTATGCAAGAATTCTTGAAATTACAACATTACAAGCTAGCCTCAGATCTAGGAGAATAAAATACCACTGGAAATTTGAATTTTGGTCACACTAGACTCATTCACCTAGGGTGGCGAATGAGTCCCATCACACATAATATATGGGACCAAAAATCAAAAGTGTGTAGAAATGTGTAAAACCTACATCAAGGCCAAAATAAACTAGGTGGGACTCATTTTTCCAAGGTGGGGACTGAGTCCCAAACACTAAATCTGGGCCACACAAGCTAAGAGCACCCGAATTATGATTGGTCATTAATTGGTGTCAAGATTATCCTCGAAAAGATGCAATAAATGAGGCTTGTGGATGCAAAATAGGGCCAAATAAAGAATAAGAAAGAAAAATTATTAATGCCAAGCCTAGAAGAATATGAAAGTGTGTTACAATAATATACAACACTCCAAATAAGGAAATATTAATGTTGATTTTGATTAAAATTATGTTTATTATACTTAGTTAATTGATAAAACCATAAAAAAGTGTGAAAGTGTGTTACAACACTTCACAACATTTTTACAAGGAACCATTAAGTTTCATTAGTTCACAAGGGCCCAAGACCTAATGTGAATGTTCTATCCACATTACAACACTAAATCAAGGCAACATTATGCCAAAATCCACAAGGAAGACCTGAATGAGTGCAAAAAATGTCAAAGGATCCATTTTTTGAAACTACATTTATCCCACACTTTAGTGAGAGGATAAAATTTCTTCAAACTCACACTAAAGTAGAAAAAAATGCACGAAGAGGGGTTCCAATGAAAAAATTCTAGCAAGATGAAACAAAAACAATCAAGAGGGGTGATCAAGTCCCTAGGACCAAAATCCCATGGCAAACCAACATAATCCCAAAGAAACACACATGACAATAATATAAAGAACAATGAAAAGGCCAATAATACACTACCAAAGATGAAAAAGGAGAAAATAAATAAAATAATTGGATCAAGCTTCGACCGTTTGTCCATCCCAATATGGATCAGATCTAGGTCATTTTTTCTGAAAAAATTCATACTCACTATGAGGTGACAAAAACCATGGCTATCCACTAAGTGAGAAGTCCTAAAAGGTGAGAAACATACACTCATGACTAGTATGCACTCACACACATGTAAGCGGCTATGGGGAAATTCATGTCTCAGATTGGGCTTCCCACTCGACCATACCAAATTTAAACCTCTTGATAAATTTAATAAGGTGCCACACAAAAATTATTTTCGAGCTTCGTGACACAAGCAAAACCTCGTATGTTTGGAGCTCATGAAAAAAAAATGATGGCTCCAAAGGAATGCAAGCTTTATTATGTAAGGTGGCCATATAACAATAAATGAAAAATGAAAAAATAGAAAGTTTTTCAAAGGAGTCTTGCTTAGTTCATGTGAGATCTTTAACTTAGGGAACATTATCCCTGATATCTCCAAAAGAGGACCAATCAAAGAATAGAAAATTTTCAACTTAGGGGTGCAATGTGTCACATCAAGCCACTAAGAGGAATGTAATATGCTAAGAGAGATCACACTCCTGAAGGACAACACACCTAGTGTCATCCAGAAAGCAATAAATGCATCGTATGAAGTAAGAAGGTTACACTTAGAACCAAGAAAAAGGAAAAATGCAAGAGAATAATGCCAATGTATGCCCCCACTTTAAAGGAATTGGTAAACACCATACTATGAGAAATTACTTTAAACTAGAAAATGAAAATAAGAAAGAAGACATGATCTAGCTAACTTGGAAAGCCCTATGCCAAGTCATATGTTTATGAATAAAGTTGCATGATGCAGGAGAAAGAGAAAAGAGAGGGGTTGCCCCAAAAGTTAAAACACCAAACACAAAGGGATCTATGGATTTTGGGTTACTATGTTCTTTGTTGCAATATTTTTAGAGAGCTTGGAACTGACATCATCCCCCAAATACACATAGAACTCGAAGAATGACGCAAAGAGAGTGAAAACAAAGAAAAACCTTTTGGATCAACATGGAAGAGACATAGGGTGTCTCGACACCTTGTGTTATCCCAAAAAGGAAAACAAAAGACAAATGAAAAGAAAAGGAAAAAGAAATAGGAAAAACTTTTGGGTCAACATGAAGGAGACATGAATGTCTCGATGCTTTGTGTCATCCCCAAAAGGAAAACACAAGAAAATGATAAAGATGAAAATGAAAAGGAAAAAGAAAAAGAAAAAGAAATCCTTTTTGGTCAACATGAAGGAGACAAGAATGTATCAATGTCTTGCATCATCCCTAAAAGGAAAACACAAGAAAATGATAAAGATGAAAAGCAAAAAGGATGCACGAAATAGAGAAGAATGAAGGTACAAATAGAGGAATGTCACAAGGAGAGAGAACATCAAATAGAACATCACAGGGGATCACATTGCACACATACAATCACATACAATTTCTAAATTCATGTCTTCTACAACAAGTTTAATTAGCAAAGTTAAACTTTTAAGGCAACAAACTAGGGTGTTTGCAAGTCTTGAAGCTCACTTTTTGGATCAAAGTTCAACATTGCAAAGGGTTGATGATGGATTCCTATGGTGAATCATGGGGAAATCTAGGTTGAGGAGATGCAACTAGCCATTAATTCACACCAAAAGACTTGTTTTCAAAGTGATTCCATCTTCCATTTCTTCTCTATCTTCTTATTAAGGTTTACATTTCATTTACATTCCATTTGCATGTCATATCATCTCCATTTTTTACGTGTTGTGAGATTTCTAGGGTTGAGATCTTGCATCATTCAAACTATACTTGCATTTCTTATTCTTGCACAATAGAATAGGGTTTTTGACATACTTCAGGTTTTCCTAGTCTTTAACACATCTAAGGCTAGGGTTTTATGCAGATTTTTATTCATTCAAGGTTTGATTACCCAACTAGGGGTTTGACCAAGGAAAACCCTGCATTAGATGAACAATTTTAACCTGTTTTGTAGAAATTTTTTGAGATCCCAATTCGGGTTTCCATCAAAAAGTGTTGTACAGGTGTTAAGGTACAAAACATAGATTTGAAATCATAGAAATTTGAAAGTGGACTAATTCACCATGCATGGAAAATGAGTCCCTCCTGAGGTGCCATTTTCAGTCAAATGCAAATCAAGATAACCAATTAGCAAAAAATAACTCCTTTGTAGAAAAAGCCCGACCTAGGATTGATTCACCCAGGGTGGTGAATGAGTCCCAGTCAGCTCAAAATCAAGTTTTGTCAAATTTCCAACTTGCTTTCCAGTCTTCTTCAGCTTCTCAGGTGCACACATTCTAAGATTTGTCTTTTGGTTTAGTTTAGTTCACATTTTCATTCATCATTTTAAGCTTTTTGTATATCACATTATGTTTTCCAACATTGCATGTTTCTTAGGTTTAACATTCATAATTAGGAAAATAATTCATTTAATTGCACTTAGATCATTCCATTTAGCCTTAATAACATCATACATATCTTAACTTGAGTGAACCATCTAGACTTTTGAGTGGGGTTTATCTCTCTTGTTTTAGGTGAAACATCCTAAGAGTGTAAGAGTAGCCTATTAATCCTACCCAAAAATATATGGTTCAAACTCTTGATTTATGTTCATAGATCTTGAATGTAATGCTTTCTTGAATCACAAAACCCTTCACCGTAATTGCTATCTCTAAAACAACATGATGCAAACAACCTTTAACATGATTATTGACAATTGAAGAATGATCTTGAATGCTTGATAATCTTCCCTTGAAATTCTTTGAATTTTCTTGTGAATTATCAAATTCTATTGTGAACTTTCTTGACTACTCGGTGTGAATACTTGAATGCTTGGCGTGAAAATGAGTGAAAGAACCTTTTATTTGTAATTAATTATGCAAGAATTCCTGAAATTAAAACATTGCAAGCTGACATCAAATCTAGGAGAATAAAATATTGCCAAAATTTTGATTTAAATTTTAATTTTGGTCACATGGGACTCATTCGCCGAGGGTGGTGAATGAGTCCCATCACACATAATGTATGGGACCAAAAATCAAAAGTGTCTAGAAATGTGTAAAACCTGCGTTAGAGCCAAAAATATCTAGGTGAGACACATTCACCCAAGGTGGAAAATGAGTCATAGAAACTAAATTTGGGCCACACAAGCTAGGAGCTCTTGAATTATGATTGGTCTTATATTGGTGTCATGATTATCCTCGAAAAGATGCAGTAAATGAGGCTTGTGGATGCAAAATAGGGCTAATTAAAGCATAAGAAAGCCAAATTATTAATGAAAATCCTAAAGGAATGTGAAAGTGTGTTACAACACTTTAAAACACTCCAAATAAGGCAAGATTAAAGTTGATTTTGATTAAAATTATATTTATTATACTTAGTTAATTGATAAAACCCTAGAAAAGTGTGAAAGTGTGTTACAACACTTCACAACACTTTTGTAAGGCACCATTTAGTTGCATTAGTTCACAAGGGCCCAAGACCTAATGTGAATGTGCTATCCACATTACAACACTAAATCAACGCAAAATTAATCCAAAATCCACAAGGAGGATCCTAATGAGTGGGAAAATGTCAAAGGACCCTTTTTTTGACACTATAAGAATAAAGTAACTTATAAATAAATGAATGGTTTTTTTAGATAGATATGTTTATGATGCCTATATTAATTTATTAATTTTTTAATATTTTTTATATTATTTACTTTTTAACATTTTATTTTAAGATTATCTAATATTATTATCTCACTACAAAGTTAAAAAGATAAATCTAGGAGAGTAAGTCCTTCCACAAACAACAAGTATAGTTAGGAAAAACATTATCATGTAATTTTATCTTAAACCATACATTTTCCATATGTTGGAAAAGATATTTCGTGACCATATTTCTATCACTCTTTTATCCAATCACAAGAATATTCCTCCTCTCCATCCTCTAAGATGCTAGTAATGAGGAAAAAAAATATGGAAGCTAAAAATAATATCTGAAATATGAACTCTCATCCCAATATCCTTCTTTAGAGTAAAAATCGAAGGGTAAGTTTTTTTGTAGATTCTTTATGGAGTATAAATCTTCAACATGGATAATTTTCTATAAATTATTAACCATAAGGTTCCAATCCATATTATACAATATTTTACCTTAATAGTGTTTACCATAATCATTTTTACCAATTTTTTTATTATTTTCCCCTAAAATTATATTTAACTATCTAAGGGTGATCTCAAACTTTATTAGAAAATAGTGGCAATGTAGGAGGTATTTATTTTTTAACAACTAAATATCCTTAATGTTTTGGACAACCATTGACATGATGAAATATAAAATAATTCAACATAGGCTCACTTAGATTCTCTATGAATTGATGAGTCACTTATTTGAATCAAAGATATGTGAAGTGAGTTCTTTTCTACCATGTAACTTTTTTATTAGAGTGAGGTTTATCTACCTTGTAATTAAATGTAATATGATATTCTTGAAATTATTTCTTATTGAAAATAAAATATATTTTTTAATATAGCACATACTTTTATATTTCATCCTCTATTTGAATACTTATTATATTAGGCAACCCTTTATAAATATTCAACTCTACCTAGATTCTTACTAAAGTAAAGTGGATAAGAGAACTCATTTCCATATCATTAGCTAAATTTTTACCTAGTATATTCCATATTTATTAGAATCATTCATCTACCTAGAACCATAATAGAAGATAGGACAATTGACCTAGACTAAAGCATAACTAAAAATGAATTTGTTATTGGGTTAAACCTAAAATTTATGGCTTGAACAATAAATTTTTTAATTGGAATGCCACAACCCTTTAGCTAAAATAAATGATGTATCTTATATAGACTAAGAAACCAATAAAAAATGTTTATGCACAAGGGTGTATTTTAGTTAACCTTCAAAATTCACACTCTACTATTTCATTATCCGAGTATGGGTTTTTGGAAGATCATGGGGGTCCAAAAAGTGGTCATATGACAAAAAAGTCAGTTTTAATTTGCCCAAAAATATGAAATTCCACTTTGAATTTTACTAAGGTCAAATAAAAAGTATGTGCTTCCATAGTGTGAACCAGACTGAAATGGATATTCGTTTAGTTCACATTGAACCATCAATTTTGATGTTCTATGGACTTCTATTGCACTCTAAGGATCTTTCACCTAAAAGGAGAGAGATAGAACCTGAAAATTGAAGTGGTTCACTCAAATAGAGGATTGTGTGATGTGGTTGTGACTAAATGAAAATTTGTAAATGTAATTAAATGATGTAATTCACTGATTATTAATGCAAAACTAATGAAATGTGCAATGTTTGAAAACATAGTGTGATATGTAGAAAATGCAATAGAAATGAAAACTAATTCAAATAGAATTGAACATGGTCAAACAACTTGTGCACCTAGGAATTGGATGATGAATTTGGAATGCTTTGAAATATAGAAGAAATCAATGTAAATCACTAATGGGACTCATTCGTCATAGATGGTGAATTAGTCTTGCTGCTGACAAAAAACACCTGAAACTGCTTTTCGACGTTTAGGAACTGGAATTTGAAAAAACAACATTTTTTAGCCTTTAGGTAGGACTCATTCACCATTGATGATGAATCAGTCCTCCTCCAAAAATTTTTGGAATCAAAGGAAAATCTTGTAGCTCCAGATATGCACTTGTCTTCTTTTTGTGTTGACGGAGTCAAATCTATAGAAAATGGATTGTAGGTTGTCTCCAAGATTGAAATAGGGTTTAGTTGACTTGAAACACTTTTTTTACTTTTTGACCACCCTTGAACACCTATTTTCTTGAAAAATCTACATAAAAAGGTCTACAAACACACATGCAAAGGGGAAAATGGTTAAGGGTTAGAGTATAGGGATTTTCCTTGGTCAAATCCCACTTTGGTAATCAAACCCTTAATAAAGAAAAGAAATGATATAAACAAGGAATGATGAATAAACAACATCCAAATGTCCTAAAATCACCACAACCTTGTTGAATAAGTCTGAAGATATGTCAATGGTTGCTCCAAGATGCTTGATAGATGCTTGATTGAATGATGCTTGAATGTAATGAAATGCTTGATTGATCTAGTGACTGAATTAGATGAATGGGGGTTAAACTGCACGTAAAAACACTTATTTATACACACTTATTCCCTAATCACCCAATAATACCTCATCACAAGCCAACATAAGGTATTTTTGAATAAAAACCTAAATGGAATTTTTAATTATTTTGAATTTGGAGCAAAGAAGGACTCATTCACCACCCATGGTGAATGGGTCCCACCTTGAGCTTGTAAGTGGATGTTGAGAATTAAGTCACATTTAATGTTATTTGTGGGGTTTACATTAAAATACACTTAATTAAGTCTTATGAGTGCATAAAGGGGTCATATAAAGCATAAGAAAGGTGTAAATAGTGAAATCAAGCCTAGAAAAGCATGAAATCTTGTTACAAGACTTTACAAAACTTAAAAATAGGACTTGAAAAGGGATAAAGATGTAATTTTTAGGTGAATTGTAATGAAAAGGGTCTAGAAAAGTGTAGAAATGTGTTACAACACTTCACAACACCTTCACAAGATGCCATAATTTAAATATTTAGGACCTAATGTAAATGTATATGTTACATTACAACATTAAATCAAAGCAAGATAGGCCAAGCATCAAAAGAGAAAGACCTAAAAGACCATGAAAATGTGAATGATCCATTTTTCTATGGTACATTTAGCCCCCACTTTAGTGAGAGGATGAAATTGCTTCAAACTCACACTCAAGTAGCCACGCATATCGAGAAGGATCTAAATGCAATTATGTTAGCAAGATGGATGATCATGCCCCTAGGATGAAGATCCCATGGAAAACTAAATATAAGAACAAAGGAACACGCATGAGAAAGAAAGAGAGGAAAAGGGAGAATCGGATCAAGCTTCAATAGTTTTTCCAACCAATTGTGGATTAGATATAGGCTATCTGTGAGAAAAAGAGAATGCATACTCACTCTATGGAAACATAACTCATGGCGGTCTTCCAGGTGAGAAGAACCAAAAGGTGAGAAACATACGCTAGTTGGTATGCACTCACAAACAGATAGGTAGCTATGGGAAAGTCATGCTATTGAATGGGCTTCCCACTCAACCATATCAAATTTATACCTCCTGATAACTTTAAAAAAGTGCCACAAGGGAAAATATCAGTTCGTGCTTCATGATACAAGAAAAAATTGATATGCTTAGAACCCATGAACAAATGCAAAGGTACCCCAAGCATGCAAGTTGCATTATGCAAGGTGGAAAAGGCGTAAAATGTAAAAATCCAAAAGATGTTCAATGGAGTCTTGTCAAGTTCATGCAAGTTCTCTCACTTAGGGAACATTATGTCTAATGTCTCCAAGAGAGGACTGATCAAATAATAGAATATTCACAACTTAGGGGATGCAGTGCATCAAATCAGGCCACTAAGAGGAATGTAATATGCTAAGATAGATCACACTTATGAAGAACATCACTCCCAATGTCATCCAAAAAGTGATGAATGCATTATATGGAGTGACAAGGCTACACTAAGAACCAAGAATGCAAATGAAATTATGCCAATGTATGCCCCCCACGTTAAACGAATTGCTACACACCATTCTATGAGAAATTAATTTAAAGTAGCAAAGGAAAAATGAAAAAAGAAAACAAGACATGAGAGCCAACTTAGAAAGCCCCTATGCCAAGTCATATATTTCTATGTTAGGTTGCTTCATGTAAACATAAAAGAAAAAAAAAGAAAGGGAGGTTGCCCCCTAGAAAGGAACACACCAAGCACATAAGGGATCTATGGATTTGGGATTAGTATGTTCATTGCTGCAATTTTTTTATGCAAGAGCTCAAAAGTGTCATCTTTCCTTGAATACATAGAATTGGAAGAATGATACAAAGAGGGTGAAAACAATAGAGTTTGTTTTGGGTCAACATGGAAGAGACATTATGGTATCAACACTTTTCATCATCCCCAAAAGGACAAAAATAAGCAAAAAGAAAATGAAAAGGTGAAAGAAAAGGAAAAGATTTCAGTTCAACAAGAAGGAGACATTTTAGTCTCAATTCCTTGCATTATCCCTAAAAGGAAAACACAAGAAAAAGATAAACTAAAAAGGAAAAGGGACCATTTGGTTCAACATGGAAGATATATAGTTCGTCTCAACACTTTGCATCATCCCCAAAAAGAAAACACAAGTGAAAAAAAATGAAAAGGTAAAAGAAAAGGAAAAGTTTTTGGGTCAACATGAAGGAGACATTTCGGTCTCAATGCCTAGTGTCATACCCAAGAGAAAAAATCCAAAGTAAAAAGGAAAAGGGACCATTTGGCTCAACATGGAAGAGACATAGGGTGTCTCAATGCTTTGCATCATCCCTAAAAGGAAAACACAAAAAGTGAAAGGCAATGTACAACAAATAGATGAATAGAGGCACAAATAGAGGAAGTGCACAAAGAGAGAGAGAAAATCAAACACACATTATGAGGGAACATGATACACACATGCAAGCATACCAAAGAAAAATGAAAATGTAAAAAGGCTTGCAATTCAACCATCTAACAAGTCATCTGCCTCCCAATCATGTTCAGTATATTACAAGGGCAGTTGACTATCCAAAGGAAGAATTGCAAGTGTCGAACTAGGGGAAGTTCTAGGTTCTGCACTTGGTGTAGCAGATTTATCATTTAAGCTCATGGATGATTAAAATAAATAATTTAAATCATTTTTCACTTCTTCATCGATTTTAGTGACCTCCTCCTCCTCATCATCATCTAGGTTAATCATGACAGGAGCACAAAGAGTAATTTTTAATGAAGGATGTATCAGGATTTGTGGTTTTTATAATCTATCATTTTGTTTGGATCATGGTTGTATTGTATTATCTTGTGGTGGGTCAAGAGGAGCAGGGTGATCAATTATTGCTTCTTTCAAAGGTGGAGGTTTATTTTATTTGTTGTTTTCAGTTTGCATTTGATGAGCAAGGAGACGATGAAGATGTCTACACTCCCTAGCACCATGGTTTCTTTTAAATTTATTTTGAATTTGTTGAGGTGTAAGGGCAGGTTGATCCACCATAGGTTCCTATTCTTCAAGGGGGAGATTGGAAGAAATTGAAGAAGATGGGTCAATCACTTTCTCTTTGGCTTGATAAACTTGTTCAATGTGAGGAGGCATGAAAGGATTGGTTTCATTTTCTCGTGGATGTTTATACGATGAAAGGGAAGTGTCTATGGTTGGTTGCTCATGAGGTTGCATTGTTTGTTTAGTTTTGGACTAAGGCTGAAGCATGGTATAATTTAGGATAGGAGTAACAAAATTCGATGGGGAAATGTTACAAAGAGACGATTTGGCTGTTTGTTTCCCTTTAAACTTTTGATAGATTATGAAAAAGAAATCTCTTCGATGGGTGATGGCCTCCATAGGTTTAGACCAAAAGGCTTCTAAGGAAAAAATAATTTTAGAGGACAATGGATTAAAGTCACTATGGTGTATGGTAAATATCTCATTGCCATGTGAAAACTTCAAACATTTGTGAACAACTAAAGGAATAGATTTCATTGAGCAAAGCCAAGGATGACCTAGCCAAAGATGAAACTGATCTAATTGCAGAATAATAGAAAATGTTACATCCAATGTTTTGGGTCCTATTTATAATGGGATTATGATCAATATGATCGTAGGGCATGTAAAACCAGTATGTGTTTTAATCCATGTGGTTGGTTTATTATAATCATCTTGATAGAGGTCATGTAATACTAAAAATTCTTCCATGATCACATTCTTGCCACTAGAAGTATCTATTAATATCCCATTGATGGGCTTATCATAGATTTTGCTAGCTATGTAAAGAGGACCATCATGAATATTTTTAAGTATATCATGAGAAGAAAAATTAATATCAAGAGTTTTTTTGGTTGGGACCTTACAAGGGACAACGTCTATTGTACCCACAAGTTCATCAATATGATTAACATGGGTAAGATTTCAAGGAATATCATGTTCATAATTTGTATCAATTTTCATCACATGAGTGTTTGAAGGTTCACTAGTCTTGAAAAATGAAACATTGTGTTTAGGCATATGGTTGGTAAAGATTTGTAAATTTTGATTATGGGATGCAACGAACTTATTTCCTTGATCATTGACACCCACAATGGAGAAACGACTAGAATCAATGAGGTGTTGAACTAAGTGTTTGAGAAGTTTACATTGTTCAGTCCCATGTCCATTTTGGTGATGAAAACGACAATAAACATTTGGTTTAAAGGTGGGTGGTAAAGGATTTGTGGTATCAAGTGGTTTAATGGTAGGAAAAGTGATCATCTATTGCTGGATCAATTGATTCATTGTGTTATGGAGGGTATTGGGTAATGGGATAAATTGTCTCTTTAGGTCCCCATAGGTAAAGGGCACTATTTCTTTAATAGCTTCCACTTGACTCTGAATACATTGAGTTGGTTGCAAAGGAGGAAAATTGAGCTGTAAGAAGCCTTTGTTTGGTTTTCTAAAGTTTTACATTGTGTTTTGGTTGCTTTTTTCATACTTCCCAACTTGATTAGAAGTGAACTTTGAATCACGACTAGTAACCAAGTTGTGATAGTCACAAAGGGTTGTGCATAAATCAATGAACAAAGGAAATTTCATCATAGTTAACTTACCCTAAGGGTGAGTGTGCAAGTTTTTAATAAAAATCTTTTGAAGATGTGAATTAGGAATATTGACATCAATTTGAGCATACAATGACTGATAACATGAAATGAAATCAGTTACTTTTTCATTTGCATTTTTTTTACATTGCATTAAATCATCCATTATCTTTGTGGGAGTCATGTGGCCTTGGAAATGACTTATAAAGGTATCCACAAGTTTATTAAATGATCATATTGAATGATTGGGTAAGTTTGAAAACCACTCCAGTGTAGTGTCCTTTAAGGTCCTAGGAAATTTTTTTGCTAATAGTTTATCGTCAAGAAAAAAATCATTGGACAATACTTATAGGAATTAACATGATTAGTAGGGTCTCCTTTACCTTCGTACTTCTCAAACCTAGGCATCTCAATTCCATGTGGCTTCTGTGTTCTCAAGATCTCTGATAATGGGCTACTGCAAACATGATATGTTGGTGGAACATTTTGACTTTGACTAATTTTGGATATTTGTTGTTGCATGGATGAAATGATGTTAAAGAGTTGTGTAATGGTGGGGTCGGTGTAAGTGGTATGAGGTGGACTAGAGAATGGTGATGGAGTGTATGTAATGTTAGGAGAAGTGAAGGGGACACTAAGAGAGGTGAAGGTAGAAGATGGAACATTCGATGCCAAAAAAGAACTAGGAATGCTAGTTGGAACAACGAAAGGAGTCACATAACTAACATGTTGTATGGTTGTTGTAAGTTGAGGAGTGGTATAGGTTTGTATGGATTCTATGGTTGAAGGAGGAGGAATGTGAGATCCTCCTTGGCTCACAACAATGTTTGCTGATTGGGATGTGGAAGGAACATGTTTGTTTTATATCTTAGCTATTCTCTTCATAAATTGTAAGCCATCATAACTTTCAATCAAGTGATGAAGGTCTTCTATGGCAGGTATGGTAGTGGTGGAAATGTTTTCAAGACTTAAATCTTGTTGTAAATGCACAAAATCTT
>VDFB02070987.1:0-15560 GCA_007258455.2 Sequoia sempervirens
TTTTGAAAAACTTTGCTGCAGGTACAATTTATTCACAACTAAAGTCAGATCACCCCTTTGGACCTCCGAGCTCACAACTTTTAGCCAATTTCTCTGATTTTGGTGATTCAAGTTGCATTTGGAAGGTATTGAGGAGCTCTTTGATTTGATTCAAGTGCTTTTTTCAGTTTCAGCCCCAAGTGTGAGATATTTAGATATTTAGATATTTGCTTTCTGCTTCATAACTAGACATCCTGACTCCTGAAGAAGTTATGTTTGTGGGGGGACTTTATTTTCAGTTGTATTATCATATTTGGGAGTTTCTAATTCATATTGAAGGTCAATGTCTTTGTAACTGTGGATATTTTTCATAGTTCATTATGGGGTTTGCATATTGTCCTTCTCTGATTATGTTGCAAAAGGGAAACTATAAACAATGGAGAGATGGAATCACAGATCATCTCCAATCTCTTGAATTGTTGCCACATTTGTATGGTATTGTTCCCCATCTAGGTCAAGGTATTCAAATTTCTTCTTGGAGTCACAACAGATATAATGTTTTAGGGGTCATTGCAATGCATGTTGATGATGAAATTTTGAAAGGTATTGATCATCATGATTGTCCTAATACTCTTTGGACTAAGATTTGGGAGATATATGGAGATCATGATACTCCACCATTCCCGATGATTCTGTTTCAGAATGTCATGTGCCCTTTCATTCTTCAGACATGATACCTTATGATGATGATACTATGGAGGAGTTTGATTGTTTGGAATGCTTTGAATCTTCCGAAAAGGTTGACAAGGGTTCTTTAGATGCTCTTTCTCCATTAGAGACAGTTGATGTACCTTTGTTCCTTTAACGATTCCTTGTGCAGAGTCATTGATTGAGGCTCCTATCATTCCTATTCAACAGGACCATTCATCTTATGGTGGTGATTCATTGAGCATGACCAGTGACTCATTACAACAAGTATCTGATTGTCTTTCTGATTGGGATTCCTGTCTATCAAACATTTCATCCTTGTTTGTGGAGTCTCACATTTCAGATTTGAAGGACACACTTGAGGGGATATCTCTCTTGTTTGATGAAAACCTTTGCACAACTATTGTCAAACCATCATCGTCTTTGGATATTGTTCAACATCAATCTCCACATAGTCCTGATTTGCCACCTTCTTCATTGATTAGGATAGTACCTGATTTGATTGTGGCATCTTCATCTTCAGTGGCAAAGGAGACACATGAGCAACTTTCAGAGACACCATCAACATCCTTATTATTTCTTCCTTCCTTTAATTCCTATCTGGAATGGGAAACATTCCTGCATTTGTACATGGTCTTGTTTCTTCTGAAAGGGAGACAAGTTGTTTGTCAACATTGGATCATCTTTTGTCTTCAGACACTTACCATTTTTGCAGGTGATCACACATTATGGGGGGGCTATGTAGTCTCTTTCTTTCCCTCCTATGGGGGTGCTTTTGTAATATATCTATGTGACAAATGGTATACTTGGGGGTATCTTGGAGTCCTCCATCCTTCCTCACATGATTTGTTTCTTTTGTTTCTTTTCTCTCTTTTGGAGAGGAGTTTTGTCCCACTCGGTTTTCTCCTTTTCTCCGATTGTGAGAGATTTATTTTTGCATTTGTACATGGGTACCTAACATGGCCTAGTAGCCGGGACCCATCTTTGTATCATTTGCATAATAATCTTCTCTCTAAGTTGCACTTATGGGGGGGTGTTGGTGTAATTAATTATTTAATTATACTTACATGATTTTACTTAGGACATAAGATTCTTTCTAGAAGTCTTAGTCGGCTTTTCTAGAACTTATCTTATCTAGCTAATGCATCATTTCCTAGGTGATTAGTTTGTTAGTTGTCTCATGTCATAGGATTATGACATTTGTCAACATGATATTCATTACTACATTTGAACCTTGCCTATATAAGGAAGGTGATTGTACTCATTTGTAACATACTTCATACCTCATTATTTGATAGGTCTTAATATCAAGCAAGCTCTTTATCTTGCATACTCTCTTGTAGAAGGTTTTCATTGTTTTTGTAAGTGGTCTTGGGTATTGAGCTAATATCTTCAGCTCTTACAGTTTTAATCCAAGGAATCCAACATAATGTTAAGATTAGGAAAATATCAACAATGCAACTAAAGAAGGCTAAAAGAAAAGGATGTCAATTATTTGTAGTCAAAACTGATAAAGTAAAATAACTTAAAGAATTAGAAATTCTAGATCATCCATTCTTCTATGATTTCTAGAAGTTGTTTGAAGTTAAAACATTGCCAAATCACAAATCTAAAGAATTGACAATACAAGATTATCCTTTTCTCTATGAGATCTAGGATGTTTTTCTTGAGGAATTTCTAGGGTTGCCACCTAAGTAAGCCTTTGAATTTTTTATTGACATAGTTCCAGGCTTTGAACCCATATCCAAGGCATCCTACTGCATAACAACAATAGAGTTAATGGAATTAAAATCCTAATTGCAAGAACTATTATCAAAAGGATTAATGTGACCTAGTGTATCACCTTGGGGAGTGCTTGTTATTTTCATCAAGAAGGATGGAACATTGCATTTGTGTATAAATTATTGTATGTTAAACAAAACAACAATAAAGAATAAATATCCTTTACCTCACACTGATGATCTTTTTGATCAAATGTGTGCTAGCCATCTTTTCAAAAATTGATCTAAGGGAAAGACACAATCAATTGAGATTAAAGGATGAAGACATTCATAAAATGACTTTTAAGATAAGATATTTGCACTATGAATTCACAATATTTACCTTTTGGTTCGACTAATGTGCCTGCAAAATTTATGAATATGACAAACATTGCCTTTAGGGATTTCTTAGACAAGTTCTTATTTTTTTCTTAGATGATATTTTGATATATTCTAAGAAAAACTAAGATCACATGCAACATTTGAGATTCTTCTTACAATGGCTAAGGGAGCATAAGTTGTATGGAAATTTGTCAAAATTTACCTTCTTTTAGAAAGAAGTGCAATATCTATGTCACATTATTTCTGCAAAAAGAATTGAAGTAGACTCATAAAAAATTGAAGCTATTTTGGAGTGGCCTAAACCTAAAGACATGCATGAAGTATGCAAATTCTGGATTTGGCTAGGTATTATAGATTTTTTTGAGCTTTACAAAGATTACTAATCCCATCACTTCACTCCAAAGGAAGGGAAAACAATTTGAATTGTCAAAAAAGTGTGAAGAATATTTTTGCATTCTTAAAGGGAAGTTGACTTCCACACAAATTCTCAAAGTTCCAAACCCTAAAGACCATTTTATAGTCATCATTGATGCTTCAGGTGAAGGTTTGAGAGGTGTGTTAATGCAAGACAAGCATGTCGGTAGCTTATGAGTCCAAGAAAATACGACCATATGTATAAAATTATGCTTCACATGATTTGGAGTTAGCTGCAATTATGCATGCTCTCCAATTATGAACAATATTTGTTGGGAAAATAGTTTGAGCTCAAATCAAACAACTAAGGTCTCAAGTATATCTTCACTCAACTGAACCTCAATGCATGAAAAAGATGATGGTTAGAGCTATTATCAGATTATGATTTTGAAATAAATTAAATAAAATGAAATGAGAATCAAGTTGTCAATATACTGAGCTACAGAAGGAATATTATGACAATGGTCTAAATTTGGTCAAATTTTTGAGATTAGGTAATAAGGAATTCTCTAAGAGTTGAATTCTATGATCAAGTCAAGAGAGCAATTTTATAAAATCCTCAAGATGCCATATATGAAGGGTATCATTTTGAATCAAATGGATTAACGAGGTACAAAGACATAACGTATGTCCCAGATCGAGATGATTTGAGAAATATTACATTAAGATAAGCACACTGTGCTCCATATTTCGATAATCTAGGATTAACAAAATTGATGGAATATTTGAAACCAATTTATTTTTGGAAAGGTATGAAGTAAGATGCTACAAGATTTTGTAGCTAGATGTCTTGAATGTCTAGGAGTCAAGGCTGCGCATCAACATCCAACAAAATTATTGTACCCTCACAATGTTCTCAATTGGAAAAATTAATATGGACTTTGTTTAAGGCTTACCTATGACAAGAAGTTGTGACAACACAATTATTGTAGTTGTAGACAAACTCACGAAGGTGATTCAACTTATTCCAAGAAATCTTACCAATGGAGCACCTATCCTAGCAAGAATATTTATGCAAGAAATCTTCAGATTGCATGGATCTCCTTAGAATATTATCTCAGAGAGAGATGTGTGGATGACTTCAAGGTTCTTGAAAACCTTGTTTTAGTGTTAGGAACTCAACTGGATATAAGTTTAGCTTATCATCTAGAGACAACTGGTCAAACGAAAAGAGTAAATCAAGTGCTAGAGGATTTGTTGAGGATACATTTCATTTATCATCAATATAACTGGGAGGAGTACCTTTCGTTGGTTGAGTTTGTTTATAACAACTTATATCATTTTGCTATAAAAATGACTCCTTTTGAAGCATTATATGGAAGGAAGTGTCGAACTCCTGTAAGTTGGAATAAACTAGAAGATAGGATTAGCCTTGGGCTAGAAATGTTGATTAAATAAAAGAGAAAGTTAAACTAATTAGAAAGAGATTATCAAAATAAGACTATAGATAGAAAAGCTATGCTAATATCAAGCGTACTCCATGACTATTCTCTATGGGAGACAAAAGTTCTCTTAAGTGTCAAACCTCAAAAGAGCTCAATAAAGTTTAGCAAGTTAGCCAAGTTAGCACTAGGATATGTGGTCTATTCTAGATCCTAGAAGTAATCAACTTAGTTTCTTACATATTAGTTCTACCATCTGCTCTTTCTCATATGTATATTTTTTTTCATGTATCCTACTATAAAAGGTATGTATATGAATTTAAGCATGTTCTTGATTGGAATGCTCTTCAGTTTTAGGATCCAAGAGTGGTCATCATTGAGCCTGTTAGAGTGCACGAGGTTTGAAAGCTCTGCTTGTGTAACAAAGAGATCACTTAGTGCAAGGTCTAATGGAACCGGTATTTAGAGGATAGCACCACATGAGAAGACTATGAAGAGTTCCTCCATAGATTTCCTCATTTGTTTAACTAAGTTATTTCATAGAAATAAAAACTATGGTTCTTTGTTATAGTAAAAGTTTGAACTAAATCATCGAGGATGATGATCTTTAAGGGGGAGGAGATGTCAAATCTCATTTTTGGACCAAGTTGACTATGTTATCTTAACTAAATTTAAGTTAATTTTTTTGATGTGTTTTAAATTATGATACTAAAACTATGTTTTTTAGACATTATATACTATGATTGTTCTACTTTATTGTGTTAAGGAAAAGGAAATATTAGTTAGATATTGATTAGAAATATGTAAATGTGAATTTATTATCTTTGTGATGTTATCAAATGATTTATATTGTGTTATGATATTAAGATTTTCAAGATAACTACCTTGTGGTTGAATGAGGTGGATGCAAGAAATTAGTTTCCCCCTCTCAAACGAGGAGGGAGAGCATCACTAGAGAGAGGGAAGTAAATTCAAAAGAATGACTTGAGCAACATGACTATGAGAAAATACAAACAAACACATTAAAAGATGTTTTGTCGCTTATATTGTTTTAATGCTTGCTAAATATGTGTGTGTGTGTGTACATATGTGAATTATTGTGAGAGAGAAGAAATGTCTAATAGATGGATACACACACATATAAGCATTTATTCATATATCTTTGATTTAGAGCATTAGTAAAGGAATACATATAAGTATATAAATATGTGCCTACACACATATATTTAATATTATTATTATATATAGAGATACATATTTATATGCACATATATATGATAAATACAATTAATATATATATATACATACCAATGTGTAGAGTGTAATGAATAATAGTACTTTGATTTTAAATGAAGAGCTCATTGAGTAGCTAACTCCACGTAGTGTAGAGTATGAGTTGCATTAATGGCATTTACTTCACACTAAGTGAAGTAAATGGAGCCATCAATACCCCATGAGGAATGCAGATTGGGGAGAGAGATGATGACATGCAAACAAAAATGAGAAACCAAAGGGTTTGAAGGGATAAAGAAAAAGAAGGAAGGTAGAATAGGGCAGAAAAGTTTTGGGGAAGAGCAAAATGAAACTATAGAATCTTGGAAGGAAGCTTGTTGAAGGCTTGATGTGTGTTGTGTATTATTTTTTGGTTATTTTTTTAAGGATTAAACATGTAGAATGAATGGTTTCTTTATGAAGATTTTATTGTTTCAGAAGGAAAGGTATTTATCTTTGTAAATTGTATAAGAATACAAGTGTTTTTGTTCTATGGCATGATTTATAGGCATGCAATGTGTTATTTAATGTTTGTGTTATCTTTCATTTGTAATAACAAGCATAATGATAATACAGTGCTGGGAATGCAAATTTTTTTTTAGTTGTTATTGACTATTGTATAGGTATATTATTATTCAAGAGTCATGCAAATACCTTGTTGTGATTAGGTTTGCAAAATATGGGGTTTTATGATTAACAAATCAAATATTGCATAGGTCTAAGATTTTTATGAATGGTAGTTTATTCGAACATTTTTTTTTTCATAATATTATATAGGTCTATGATTAAATCAAGTAGAAATGCTATTTTAGTAAGACCATATAATGTCTGTTTGTCAAGCATTACAAATGCAAATGTTGACCGTGTGGGTCTTTGTTTTCATTAGCTTCATTAAAGCTATTTTGATTACTTATTAACCCAAATATACCAAGTTTTAGCAATCTTTCTACTGTAGAAAATTGTTATGTGTATATTTGTTTCAAGACCTTGTCTAGGTCTATGCTTTGTTGGGAAATATTATGATAAATTAATAACATTAAGGTCTCTACTCATTAGGCACTATAATGATAAGTTAATACCATTAAGATCTTTGCTCATTCGAGCAATATAAAATTATGTTAAGACCACCTTAGGTCAGTGCCATGTGAGCCCTGTTTTGTTATGTTAAGACCATATTAGGTATTTTCTCATTTGAGCACTATAAAATTGTGTTGATACCTTCTTAGGTCTATGCCATGCAACCCCTATTTTTTTAGGTTAAGACCATATTAGGTCTATGATCCTTTGATCTCTGTAAAGGATATGATTAGTCATTATAAGTTTTGAACTTAATAAACATTGTTATTGACATTTTGATCATTTCCCTACACTCGATGAGTCTTATATTAATGTTATTAGATTCTTAAAGTAGTGTGTAATGTTGATATCGATGTATTAATTTAAATAAAGATTAATGTTTCGACCTTGACAAGTTTGTAGTAAAGTATGAATGATGTCATTCCCAACCCTATTAGGAAAGTGATAATATGAAATATGTTTTATCTATGTAGTGTGTGTTCATTTTAAACACTATTAACTGGTAAATGGTTTGGAAATTTTTTGGAATGCTCAACCAAGAGAAAGTTTGTTTTCTTTGGAAAATTATAGTAGTAGTTAATTATAAATAGGTCAAAGACCAAACAATTTTTACAGATAACAATTGGTTAGGGAAGGAATTTATTATTTGTTTTATGCCTTCTCCTTTGTAATAAAATTAACAATGATAAAGTTATGAAGATGTATATGTAATTATATAGTTACATATGTATAGATGTGAGTACATTTATAGTTTGAGAAAGGAGTATGTGAACATATGACAAACATTTCCATTATGGAACATGTTTATTAGATTATTAAATATTTCACCAAAGTAATACAAAATCATTACTTGCATTGTTGGTTCACAATGTTTATTTATTACAAATCAGTCAGATAGGTCATACTCAACTTGAGGGTATCTAGAGTTGTATGATAGATTGTTTGCATTTAGAACACAACACTAGTTCTTGGATGACATGGTGATCATGATGATTCCTTCGATCAACTACTCTTGTGAAGGGTAGGGCCACTTCCTAATGGAAGGTGTGTGGGGGACTGTTAGTTTGTGGTTGGAGGAAAAGCACTTGGGTGATGCTCTTCCTCTTCAAGTTGAGAAATATCAAAGACTTGATTTATTAGAGAGATCATCTTGATTTGACATGACATTGTACTAATGACGATTGTACTTGATGTTTATTAGATACATTATGATTTGTACTGTCATCATTATGAAACTTGTAATCTATAAGTTTGTTAATTGAGTTGTTGAGCAATGCTCTCTATGATGTAATACTTGATGAAAATAACTATGTTCAATTTGTGTAATGAAATTCTTAATATATATATTTTTATTTTGAAAGAATAATGTAAAGTTTCTACTGTGAAGATGCATACCAAAGTAAAGTAAGTGGTAAACATGAAAGTAAAATATTTTAGATGTTCATAGAATGGTATATCTATAAGGATATCTCTTTGATACATTTTTCATGTAATCAATGCTTCATCTTTAAACCTATAGAAATAAAAATTACACAATGAAGGGGAAAGAGAAAATTGGTAGCCCTAAAAGGTTGGATAATGATGATGTTACCATTGGCGAGAAAGCTAAGTTATTTAAGGTGGACAAGATCATTAAGGATGATATTAACGTAGTGATTGAGAATAACTATGTGGTGGAATCGAGAATGGGAATTCATTTCCCTCATAATCTTGATCCTACCTTGAAGTTCCTACAAAGTTTCCCTATTTTTTAAGGTTGTCAATAGAAAGGATTTAGTAGAAGCTTTGAGCAATGTCAAGGATGCAGTTAATTGCAAGAAAATATGGGAGGTGTAATACCCCTCTGTTTTGCTTTCTGGCTGGATAGTGTGTCCTTGTTTGCTTTGATGTGCTTTTTGGTTATTAAGATACTTTATCATGTGTGTGTTATTTGATCGCTATTTATAGAGCAATAGTCTATTTGTGTGATGTGATGTATCATATCTGATGCTTTATTTGTCATGTTTTAATTGGTGTAATGATGATTAGTTATTGTAACATGTTATTGCATGAGATATTTGTTTATGATGGAACTGTTAGTCTATGATGAGTATTGGTGAAGGGGACGAGATCGCATCACTCGCTTGCGAGTGCCCTACGATTCCGCGATTTCCTCTTCACGGTGTGTTTATTATATTATATATATGCATGTTCGATATACTCCTTGTTCACAGGTTGATAGGTACAAGACGTCGACTCCACCTGGTTTCACAGGTTTGAGCGTGTCCATTGGCCAATGGTATTCGATTGGGAGATAGTAGCTAGGTTTTCTGTGCCAAGTCATCACCCTAGTCATAGTGTGTCATCGGGTTTTAGTCAGGTTAAGTTGCTTCTATGTTGTTCATCTCTCCTTGATTTCATTTAATTGCAAGTTGAAAAAAGGTAAATAAATGGCTTTATGTATTTAAGTTGTTTATTAAATTTATCTGGTTATAATGTTAGAAATGTTATTTAATTTAATTAATAACATAATCTAATCTTGGATTAGATTTATGTTATTGATTAATTAAATTAATTGTGTGGAATTGAATTAAGTTATTCATTTTGGAATTTAAAAGTGTTAAATGATTTTTGAAAATAAAATTTTAAAAGTTTAAATTCTTTTGAAAATAAAATTTTTAAAGTTTCAAATGATTTTTGAAATAGAAATTTTTGGAAAAAGTAATAAAGTCATGTTGAAAATAAATTTGTTTTTAAATTTAAAAAAAATTAAAAAATCTCCAAAATGCATAGAGGGAGTAATAACTATGGTGGATGGGATATTTTGGGGAAGGTTGACTAAATTTGGGGAGATATTTCATTTTGGAAAGAAAATATTGCTGTTAAAAAATAAATGAAGGTTATAATGTTTGGAGGATGCATTATTGGATTTGGGTGAAGACTTTGGAAAAGCTTTGGAAAAATTATCTTGTAGGGAAGCTCAACTTTTCTTCTTCAAGCTTTAGATCATAGGTTCTACCTTGTTTTGTTGTTTTGAAAATTTGCTTGGAAACAATCTGAAAACCCTGTTGAACACATAGAAGATTTTTAGATTTTTGTGGAAAATACAAACTCTTCAACAAAAAATTGAAATCAAGAAATCAGTTTTCTTTTTGAAGATTTAACAATAGAAATTATTCTGCGTTTAGATTTAGAAATTATTCAGAAATTTGGAATCAAGAAATTAGTTTTTTGAAAATTTATGTGGGAAAAAATTGTCCAATTTGAGTGTTAAATATATATGCATGTGTGCCTGTTGGAGACCCACTGAGGTTCCAGGGTGGTGGTGGGATAATTATGTATATATATATTTATATATTATATAATATTTTATATAATATATATATATATAATATTTATATATTATTATTTAATATATATATATATATATATATATATATATATATATATATATATATATATATATATATATATATATATACTCTATACTTATAAATATCTATACATTACATATATAATATGCATATATTTTTTTATATATTTTTAAAATAATTGGATTTTTTATTTTGGATTTTTGTTTGGAAATATGTAAGGTTTTGCCAAAATAATTTAAAAATAAAAGAATTTATATGTTTAATCATATAATTGAATATAATTATTTTAAAATTATTTTTATTAGAAAAGATGCAAAAAAAAAAAATATTGATGTTATAATAAAATGATTTTATTTAAAAAAAAATGATTTTGATAATTTTGGGTAATGAAGGAAAATGGATAATATGCACGTGGTTTAATAGATGAATATTTAATTATGAGAAATGGATATTCAATGTAAATAGAAACACATTGTTATTTAAATGAATATTAATTAATAGAGATGCATTGCAAGTATTTAGTTTTTAATGAAATGATTTCAATGGGGAAATGAGATTTTTATATTTAAATATTATCGGGAAACTAAAGTAGACCCTTAGATTTAATTTATTATTACGTGTCAAATACTTGAATAGTTATTTAATAAGGGAATGATTTTAAGGGAAAGGGATATTCGTATTAAATGAAATGAAATGTTTAAGAGAGCGATTTTTATTTATAGTTCTTGTTAGTTGCAAATGAATGTACGATAAGATTAGTTATTTTCATGAAATGTGTAATTGAAAAATTTAAAATATTGTGTTCATAGTCAAATTATTCATTTTATTGTAAAATAATATATTTGAAAGGAAAAATATTGGATTTAAATGTAAGGAGTTTAATAACAAGATTAATTGATTTTAAAATGATTTATTTTGCAAAGGACCAATAGTTATGTTTAAATGATAGGTTTTGGATCATAGAAGCAAATGTTTATTATTATTTAAGAGCAATTAGGGAATTAAATATCTGGTTAAATTTTATCCTGTCTGAAAGAGACATAATTTAATTAGTTTTATTGTGGAAATAAACTATTGAATGTTATTAAAGGAAGTGGATTTAGGAAATCCAAATAAAGATTTTATTCCTGTTTGATTGCCCTTCTTGAGTGTACACTTATTCTGTTTTCACTTTGGGGAAGTTGATTAGAAGGGTTGTTAAGTCTTCCAGAAGGGATTTAACTTTTTGGGGTTGCTGTATTATGTTAGTCAACATTTGTATTGCCTTGGGTAGTGTGTATAATTGTATCTTGTTGTTTTACCTGGTTTTCACAAACGGAGATGGTTTGCGTCTCCTTTGGATTAGGAGTGGTTTATGTGGTTTGTGCCTCCTTTGGAAGGAGTGGATTATGTGTTTTGTTGCCTCCAGTGTTTGGAGTGAGTTTTCATTATATGTTCCTCCTAGAGTTGGAGTGATTGTTTATCTTGTTTGTATGTACTTTGGCACCCTTGGTGATTGGTTTTGTGTTGGTATGTTGTCAAGTAGAAGAGTGGCTTCTGTTAGGCACTAGAGCCCAAAGAGGTAAACTGGATAACTTTCGGAGGTGGTTTAATCAAGTGATAACTAAAACAATATACTTAGAAGTTTGGGTAGCATTTCACACTAATCAAGATAATTTAGCTTCACTCATAGACACAAGTGCTAGTATAGGCTTGGGATGAGTGGGAAGGCTTGGAATGGCAAGGTCATCTATCTTGTCTTTACGAGAGGTATTTGATTCCGCATGAGCGAGTATGGGGGCGGGGATTCGGTTGAGGCCACCAGGATATCCCATAGTGGGGGCCGGAACCTATGAAGATTCCTAGAGGATATCCCATGTCAAGCTGTGTGATAACACTCTTTCTACGACAATAGTTGGCATTTGGTTTTATGTGTATGGTTTCTTAACATACTCGATCTATTATATATCTGGAAGCAATGTGACTTATGTCAATGATGTTAGAGTTGTACTTGTGTTATTCTTATGGTTGTATGGTTCATGTGATTGGTTGTGTTAGTGTGAGTTAGCCTGTGTCTAGAGGTAGATGGGCTTGTCTAGAAATCCTTGTTACTATCTCCTAGCACAGAGGGTGGGCCTTCGGGTACCACTTGGTTGGGTGGAACGTGCACCTTACTCCGTTGGGTTTCCTCCTTGTTCGTGTGGACGAGATTTCCAGTTGGAAAGCTCATGGGATCCAGTTTCATTTCATGCTTTATTCTTTTCAGTTGAATCTTGTAATTTATTACCCCTCATTTGTTATCGAGGTGGAAGGTGTAATCTGTAAACATGCTTATTGGATTTACCTCATTCAGGGAATGCGAGTTGTAATCTTATTGTTAAATTATGTTATTTGAAAACACGAGGTATCTCTTATTCTTTGATGTAATTTATCATGTATGGAATGTATGTGCTTCATAATTTGTTAAGTAATTAAATGCTATGGTTTCAATTCATGTTTCTTGTTTGGGTTTTTAAGTAATCTCAGTCTCGTAACCTTAGAGGTGGTTGGAAATGGGTAGTGAACTTGCATGCTATTTATACTTAATAAAAAAAATAAAAAATTAGTATGTTCGAGTAGTTAATTGCAACTTCCTCTAGGGTTGCGTGGCAGGGTGTTACAGAAGGCTAGATTGAGATTCAAAAGTTGGAAGAGATCGAAATCATGAAAGGATGAGAATCTGTTCCTAATATGGAAAAAATGGAAAAATAATTGAATATCATCAAGAATGATCTCAAAGATCATGCAAATAACATGGAAAATTGGAAACATGAAATGGATGATAAAATTATTGTGCTAGAAAAAGATATCAAAGACATAAAAGGTAAACTTGAGCAGGTGGTTATGGTGAGTCAATGCACTATCCAAAACAATGCTAAGGGGATTAGAATTCTCTCTAAGAAGTTGAAGGACCTTCACAAAGAGCATCTAATCTAGAAGAGAAAAAATTAAAAGAAAAATGATCAAGCTAGGTTGAGCACTTGTAGCTATGGAAGTAAGAAGAAACACTTAGATGAGGAGAAAAAAGATATGATGGGTTCATCAAACTCCATGAGAGCTTCTATCAACAAGAATTGGAAGAAACTGGAACTCTTAATAAGTTGTAGTTTGTTGTTGGATTCTTGTTGTAGGCTTATGGTTGTTGTTTGGCTATGCTTATCTCGTTAGACACTTTTTGAAAAGGGTTTCAAGGTCTCTTCAAAACTTGTTTTACCTGTAATAAAAAAAATCTCAAAGTGTAAAAAAAAGGGAAAAGGGTGGCATAAATTAAATATATCATGAACCGAATCATTATAATCAACAAATGAGGTGTAAGATCCCAAAATAGACCAATGTAACCATCTTATAACTATCAAAAGATGGTGTAGAACTTCCAACAAGTTATTGTACACACAAAAAGGTTCAATGTAGGGCATGTCATTGATCATTGTGATCATGAGCATGTTGTGTAAATCCTATAGAGATTTAATATAACCATAACCATGAAACTATTTGGTATGAAGCCATGGGAAAGAGTGAAGCCTGTCATTGCAATCTTAAAATATGAAGGAATGCTAGTGATATACTATGACACCTCTAAATAGTTGCATTTAAATATACAAGAAATTGGAGGAAAAGAGAAATGATAAATATAGAAGATACCATCATGAAAAAGCTCAGTAATCATGCATACATGTCATTTAGGAAAATATTTGTGTCAAGGCTTGATAAGAATCATCTTCACCACAACCAAGGGGAGTAACTAGAAAAATCATGTGACAACCATCAATATCATATGTGAGATTAGAATGTAAACACATGTACTTAAAGTAATAAGATGCCTACAATGTCACCCTCAAATTAAGGGACGAAAAATGAATAGCCTTGCAAACATGTAAGTATAAACATGTATCAGATGAGATATAAGCACATATCAATGTAATGAGAGTTTTATCATCTATGCTCAAGGGTATTACAATGATTAAACATAAGTGAAGGAGAGAGGTGGCAAGAGTAGAGGGATATATAGGTATGTGAAAGAAAATGAAAGAGTGGTTTGAAGGGGATACATTGCTCTTTTTTTCTTTTATACATGCAATAAAATAGTGCCTATGAAAGACTATCTCCAACTTATCTAACACTAAACTATCAAACAAAGCTGGGATTAGCAATTAGACAAGACCAACAAGAAATAGGAAATATGAAATATGCAATGCATAAGAGAGAAACCAAGAAATAAGAGGGTGTATATGAAACTAGTGACAGTCAGTGCAATTTTGGGAAATTCTTGAAATGATGATCTAGAGCTATTAGCAATATTCTAGGTCAAAAGGAGGAAGAATAGATGTCACTACTAGTGCAGGGTGTAGGTGTCTCCAAATAGATACGATGGTGCTAGTGTAGGGGAAATGGTTTAATGTCTTTTAGTAGAGTCTTCTTATATTCTTAGATCTATTAAATATTGAGAAAAAGATGATAGATCCATTGAGTCATAGATAAACAAAATAGGAGAAAAAATAGTAATAAGCTATAAAAACCTAGGATAATAAGGAAAATAAAAAGCATGCACATGGGAGAGGTAAGATTAAATATTTGAAAGCCCAAATATGATTAAACATTGAAAGTAAAATAATGAAATAAATTTTTAAGGTGCAACGAAACTCCCTCATGAATTTAAAGATTTAAGATTGATATTGATGTAGGAGTAGTTGTGCTAGTACCAAGGTAGGGTTTTGGTTTAGTGTACTAGAGGGCACTACTATTTAGGCTTATAATCTTCTCAATTTTTAGGGATTGTTCATCTAGATTTCTTGATTACTTCTTAAAACTATTTTGACCGTCAAATCTATCCAATATCTTCCACAAATCACCTACAAGCCAAACTTTGTTAATGGAAACCTTGAAAGATGTTTAAGTTAAAGGGGAAGCTACCTTGAATAGCCTCCTTATGGGCAATAAACATAGATCCACATTGCATAATGATGGTAATCAAATATTGAAATTATATCTAAAGTGAACTTGTTCCTTAAAATGAAAATTCAAAATCCTAATGTGCTTACTAGTAGGAGACATACAAAGGGAAATTAGGGATTGATAGGAGAAATAAATATAAATAAAAGATTACAAACATGGTATGGGCTAAAGAGGAAAGAAAAATAGGAAGGATGAATAAGGGATATGAGAGAAAGAAAGAGATGAATAGGACCACACAAAATTATTCCATGACTTCAAAATGCTACATGAATGGGCTGAAAAGATCAAAGATGGAAAAGAAA